>KZ652566.1:63420-107755 GCA_001010745.2 Gerris buenoi
AGGGGGGGGGGCGGTCACCACCCCACCCTCCTCCCCTTTAATCCGCCACTGAACTTTAGCTTAACCTTATTTCGAATTCCATTTTAAACCTTTCTAGGATAAGGGATATTTGGTTCAATTAAAACATATTTCCATTTATATTTTTTGCCCTGGCTAAGTTTAGCCGTCCCCCCTCTAACCTTCTGAGTTGCGCCCCCAAACCTCTTGCGCCCCTGGGCACGTGCCCATCGTGCCCCTATAGTTAAATCGGCCCTGTCTCCACTTTTACAGAATTTTACTTCGAATTACTGAGTGTACCAAATTGCATTGTTTTTCTTCAAAATACCGAGAGTTTTTCTGAGGAACCGAGCATTTGCATCGAATTATTGAATTTATTGAAAAATAAAATTTTCACTTTTGATTTTTTATATAATATCTTACATTTTTCCTTTTTTACATGTATTTTCAAATCGGTTTTTAAAACCGTGGCACCCAATTTGGGTTTGGAGTTGCCTTCATTTATTTTTACAAATTATGTGTTACTTTAGGTACATTTGATATTTATATAACAATATACAGAGAAAGAAAATATTCAAAGAAATTAATAAAAAGAAAAATATTTTCTAGCTAAAACAAAACCAAAAAAAAAAACCTGAATTATTTCTAAACTTCTATTGATTAACTTCTTTATATTATATTATACACAATACGCACACACGTATACTTTTTTTATATATTTATTTATTTATTTTTTATTTTTAAATTTCTGTGTACATCTTCTTTCTCTCATTTCCACATTTCACTGACTTAATTTTTATAGAGATATTCCTGATAGTAAACATTCTTCATTCTTTTCCACTCTATTCGGTCTGCAGCTACTCTTGGCCAGGTGGCTCCTCCTTAAGATCTTCTCATTTTTTCGTCCCACTGCAGCCGAGTTCTTCCTTTTTTCCGCTTGTTTTCACGAGGATACAAATTAATAATTTTTTTGGACCATCTATCTATCGTCCTTTGTCCTCACTGTATGCCCAGCCCAGTACCATTTTTGCTCCAACATTATTTTTCCAATATCTTCCAACATGGTTGTAACTCTGATCCATTCATTTCTTTTCCTATACTTTCTCGTTACGTTCAACATCGATCTTTCCATATTTCTTTGGGCGACTCTCATTCTCTTTACTATTTTCTCGCTGAACACCCATGTTTCCACTCCGTATGTCATTACTGGACATATGCACATCATCCAAAGTTTCCTTTTTAGCATCATATTTACGTCGGATTTAAATAGGTTTCGTACTTATTGAATGCTGTCCACCCGAGAGCGATGCGTCGAGTTACCTCCGTCTCGTCGCTATGCTCACTAATCGTGCTACCTAAATAAATATAATTTTGAACAAATTCAATTTTAGTACTTTCTAGAGTGATTTCATTTCTATCGGAGTCGTGGATATTTAGCTTCATCGCTTTTGTCTTCCCTGTGCTGATTTCTAAACTTGCTTCTTTTGATTTTTCACTCAATTCATTTAGCATTGTCCTCGCTTCATCGATACTTTTAGCTACGATTACAATATCGTCTACAAATTCTAGAAGGTTAAGCCACTTGCCATCAATTTTTATTCCCAACCCATTCCAATTCAGTTTTCTTTTATTGTTATCTATAATTTTTATAAATATTTTTCCGGAAGGTATATCTCCTTGTCTTACTCCTCTCTTTTGATGAATAACCCTTCTTTCTTGGCTTACATTAATCTCCATATAGGCTTTATCGTAGATGAATTTAAAAATTTGTAAATAATCGTTCTCGATGCCACTGTCTCGTAATGCTTCTAGAATTTCGTTGGTATAAACAGTGTCGAAAGCTTTTTTAAAGTCTACGTAGACTAGAACTACCGGTAGTCTGTACTCTGCCGCCGTCCTTATAAGCTGCCTCACTACAAACATGTGGTCAATGGTGGAAATATTTTTCCTTAATCCTCTTTGTGAAATTTGAATGTTCTCCTCTATTTTTAGATTTATTCTTCTCGTTATTATATTCATAAAAGTTTTATAAGTCACAGACAGAAGACTAAGTGGTCTATAATTCTCTAATTTCCTTTTATCCCCTTTTTTGAATAGCAATGTTAATTGAGAGTAAAACCAGTTTTCAGAAATTTCTTTATTTTCTAGACACAAGTTAGAGAGTTTTGTCAGTTCTATTGCAATGGTTACTCCTCCCGCTTTTAAATTCTCGCTCACTATTTTATCTTTTCCACTTGCTTTCCTTTTCTTTAGCTTCTTAATGGCCCACAAAACTTCATCTAATGTTATATCTAGGACTTTATATTATTCCATCCCTCAATTTCTCTAATCTGGCTCACCGGTCTTTGGTCCGAGTATAGTTCACCGCAGTATCTCTCTATTTCATCTTATATACCACTCGTTTCGCATTCTATTTCCCCTTCTGCAGAAATTAAGGCAGATATTACCCGACCTACTATTTGACTTCTCCAGTATTTTTTTATATTACCTCCACCATATGTTCTCATATTGTCATGGATAAAAAAATATTTAACAGACAAATTAGAATATACTCTGACAGCCAGGCAGCGATCAAAGCATTGGTTGCACCAAGATATACATCTAAGCTGGTTTCAGAGTGCAAAAGTTATCTAACACTCTCGGACAACTTAACAACGTACAACTGATATGGGTTCCTATACATTGTGGCATTGAGGGGAATGAGATGGCTGATCAGTTAGCGTTAGCTAAGACGGGTTCCAATTCGACCCCAATTACACCAGAACCAGTTGTTGGCGTGCCACGTTGTGGAGTAAAACATTCCATAAGGACATTCATGAGGCTAGATATGAAGAGAATATGGATCACTGCTTCAGGTATGCGAGAATCTAAAATTATGATCCGGGAACCATCTCAGCATCTTACCAAATCGCTGCTCTTACTCAAAAAACAAACCTGTCACTTTTGACAGGATTTCTTACTGGACACTGTAGGCTAAAACGACATCTACATCTTCTTGGCCTAGCAGATAGCCCAGTGTGCAGGCTGTGCGAAGAAGAAGATGAAACCCCTTCTCATCTTATTAGCAGGTGTTCTGCATTAACACGCCTGAGTTGGAGAATCTTTGGCCATCCTGCCAATTGAAGAACTAAGGTTACTTCCCCTAAGCAAGGTGCTCACTTTCTGTGGGTCTGTCAGCTTGCTAAGAGGATAGAGTACTATATGCTGGACTATTAAACCGGGGTTGCACCTTGGATCCACTCATGAGGTCTTATTGCTTCGGATATTTTCTTAATAAAGAAAAAGTCACCCGGAAAAAAAAAAACAAAAAAAACAGCGGAACCTGCTGATCATATAGTTGAAGTTGAGGGCAAAGTATGGTATTTGCCTCACCAGATTGTGGACCATCCGAAAAAGAAAAAGATTAAAATAGTTTTTGATTGTCCAGCTATCTACAAGGGAGTATCAGTTGATAATTTGATTTGTAGTCCTGACCTCATAAATTCGATGATAGGATTGTTAGTTAGGCTCAGACAGAAAAGATAGCGTGTAGGTGAAGTAGAAAGAATGTTCCTACAAGTAGTCGTCCCTAAAAAGATAGAAATCTATTGAAATTTTTATGGTGGGAGGAAGGTGAGGTAGGCGCTTATCTAAGTTATCCTGTGACAAGATATTTATTGGCAGATAGTAGAGGAGACCTAGGGTACATAATGAACAAGTCCAAAAGATTTTATACTTTGGTAGCGAACAGGATTCAAACCATTAGAGATTGTTCAGACCCAAAAAATTGGTATTACGTGGATTCTAAATGGAACCCAGCGGACTTTGCTTCTAGAGGATGGTTCTAGAGGATTGTCAACTGAAGACCTTTATCAGTCTAGGTGGTTTATGGGGCCCGAATATTTGCATGAATTATCGTTACCAAGGATGTTATATAAACCAGATAGAGGCTTGAGGCAAAAAAGTGACCCCATGGAGATATGTAAAATATCAGCTCCATGGGACAAATTAGCTTCCTCTTGGTTATAGGTTACGTGCGGCAGGTTATTAACCTTCAACAGATTTCTTCAATCCATTTGCGTTTCAACTTTTATCCCGTGCGTTGTTCTTTCCCTTGCGTTATACTTTCCCGTGCGTTGAATTTCTTATTTTGTGCTGTTCGACAGTGAGAGTGTTTGTGATTATATTTGGACTATATTTAGCCGTTTATAGTCACTTGTTATGTATTATTTATAATCTCAGAGAGTAAGTTGGAATACTTTATCTTTATTACCTAACCTTTTACTTTTTTTAATACTTCTTCGTATGTTGGAATTATTTTGAAATAACACTTTATTTATTTTATAATTAAGTTCGTACATTGAACATTTCAACTTAAATGTTGGTTGCTGACAAATATTAATTATATTGGCTTCGGCGTGGGCCATCGTTATAGCGTCACCACGCCAACTTAATATAATGTTTTTCTTATAGACTTTTTCAATTATTTATTTGGCGCTTTTTTAATATCAATGGTTTTTTACAGGATATATAAAACTGTAAGGAATGGCTCCTCCTGGAGGATCCTGTGTTGCCTATGATTGCACTTCTTGGTCTCACCAAAAGTCTAAGAATCAGAGGTCTTCTCCATCTCTAGAACAAGGAGATAAGGTTTCGTTACATACGTAAGTTAATGATTAACTTTAGCTTGGAAAAGAATTCTTAGACAGAATTCAGTTGATATGTAGTAACCTTCTGGAAGTGTATCATTAAATATATATATTACTAGCTGGATACCCGTGCTTCGCTACGGAGTGTTTTTATATTTGATAAGTTTATAAAGCAGGAAAGCATACAAATTATTTTACTATGCGAGAATATCTAGATTCTATCCCTCCTACTTATTTCCCCCTCCTCTTTGATAAGATAATTTGCAAATATCCTAAATTTACCCCCCTCCTAAATGAAAATATGACAAAACTGTACATAACAACAATTACTGTACTCTTAAAGAGCATTTCAACGATATGCATCATGAAGATGAAGGCTATTCATTACTTGTACCCCGTACCCCTTTGAACCAAAATTTATAGTTCGAAAATTCATGTAAACAGTTACCTTCCCCTTGCTTTGAAGGTCAAGGTGCAAATTTTCATCGAGATCGGACTAAATCTATAGATTTGTATAAAAGACCATACATATGTACACACATATGTTGACTTTTATATACATATAGAGATATAGATATAAATTATTCATTTTACCTCTTCCCCTTCTAAATGAAAGTAAGACAAAACTGTACTTAAGAACATTTACTTTTCTCTTAAACAGCTTTTCAACAATTTGAATCATGAAGGTTGAAGGGTATCCATTACTTTGTCATTTGTACCCTGTACACATTACAACAATTACTGTACTCTTAAAGGGCATTTCAACGATATGCATCATGAAGATGAAGAGTGTTCATTACTTGTACCCCGTACCTCTGTGTACCAAAATTTTAATTTGTTAATCTCATGTAGGCAGTGACCTTAACCTTATTTAAAGAAAAAGTGTGTAAATATTCATCAAATTAGGATAAAAGACATACTCATACGGATACCCTTCTTTTTACCCCCCTCCTAAGTGGAAATATGATAAAACTGTACATAACAATAATTACTCTCCTCTAAAAGAGCTTTTCAACGATATGCATCATGAAGGGTATTCATTACTTTGACATTTGAACCCCGTACCCCTGTGGACCAAAATTTAAATTTTGAATATTCATGTAGACAGTGATTTTCCCCTTGCTTTGAAGGTTAAGTGTGCAAATTTTCATGGAGATCAGACTAAAACTATAGATTTGTATAAAGAACATGCATAATACGATGACTTTTATATATATATGGCCGCCATCTTGAATCAAAATGCCCGATTGGTTAACCATTAATGTAAAGTTACTAATTTCATAAAAGGAAGCTAAGTTCTAAATTCCAAGTGTCTAGTGCAATTAGTTCCGGAGATATAGTCTTGCCGAATTTCGCATATAAATGGCCGCCATATTAAATCAAGATGGCGGATTTTAAAAACATTTCTTAGCGAGCACCTAGGAGGTAAGGGGAACACACCTACAAAATTTCATAGTCATAGGTCCAGTGGTTCCAGAGATATCGTGATGTGTCAGTGAGTCAGTCAGTCAGTCAGTGAGTGGTATTTGGATTTTATATATATAGATTATAGTTTACCCTTTCTTCTAGTACTATATAATAGAAAACTTTTTTTTTCAATCCTATACTTGTTGAGAGGACAGAAAATTATCATATTTATTGTGTTTAGGATTATAAAATCCTACATTTGCCATAAAAAACTAACAATAATAAAAATATTTAAGTTCTAGTTATTATTTGACACTTAATATGGGGATATTATTTGACTCCCTCCCCTTTGATGAGGGATCTTATTGTTATATCTATGGCAGCAGTAATGTAGTTTATTTATGAATAATTGAAACATTTGCTTACGAATTTGATGAGCAAATTTTATAATTCCAATTGTGTTAGTTTATTTAACACATGTATATTGCAATATTTTAGGTTTCCAAAAAAAACCCTGCATTAAGAGAAGCTTGTGTAAGAGCTGTTAACAGGAAGAACTTCGTTCCAAGCAATTCAAGTAGACTCTGCTCAAAGCATTTTGATGCATCTTGTTTTGAGATGAGAGGGGAGCAGATTCGTTTGAAGGAGGGCAGCGTTTCTACGATCTTTTCTGTGATGCCTGAGTTTTATCAACAAACTGTAAGTAAACTTATACTATCCATTATTTAAGTAAATAGTTTTCAACAACTGTTATAATTATTTGTATGCAGAGACGTAGAAATATCTTTTATTGGCCAAAGCTCATAATATCAGTATAAAAACAATGTAGAAGCTTAATTTCAGTTTTATCGTTTTTTTTTTTTGTTTTTTTATCTATTACTGCTGTCAGTTATTGTTAATGTTATTTTTTTGGCAGGTCCAGTCTGTTGAGGATGTAGAAATAGAGAATGTGTCATGTAGTGCTGATCACCATGGAAAAATTTCAGATGTTTTGCCTGAATCTTTTTCTAAAAGTACTAGCGCTTTACAGAGTGCCCCTCCAGCTGATAATGAAGTAAGTGTTTTGAATTTATCACTTTAGAGTAGATAGATTGTACTTTACATTAGATTCTCTGTTCTAGAAAAACAAAATGTTTTCATGATTAACACACAGTGCAGTACCCAAGCTTCTCTTAGTACAGGGTTTTTTCTTAATTAAAATACGTATCACAATATGCGTTTGATTTCTCACAATTGATGATATGACCCCAGCTAACCAGGCATTTGTCATTATGCTAGTATGCGTTAATAGTAGTTGGAGAGTGCCAATTGGTTACTTTCTTGTGACATCTCTGACGGCAGAACAGAAGGCAAATCTCGTTAAGCAGGCCCTAATTATGAGCCATGACATAGGAAAAGTAAAAGTGATTTCTCTATGTTTCGATGGTATCAGTTCAAACATCAGCATGATCAAAATTTTAGGTGGCAGCCTTGATGCTGATAACATTAAACATCACTTTCAGCATCCTGTTACAAAGGAAAAAGTGTTTGTGTATCCTGACCCATGCCACATGCTGGAGCTTGTGAGAAATTAGGTGAAAAAGGAGGATTTGTCAACGAACAAAACGAATGGATTCTTTCGGAATATTTGAAAAAAATTGAACAATCTACAGGAAGAAGAAGGATTTCATCTAGGGAACAAATTAAGAAGAAATCATATTGATTTCCAGCGCCAGAAGATGAAAGTTAACCTAGCTTCTCAAGCTTTGAGTTTGAGTACTGCTGACTCCTTGGTTTTTTTGTAGAGATGTCCTTAAGCTAAAAGCTTTTGAAGGTTGTGAAGCAACAAATTTATTTATTAGGAATATCAATGATCTATTTGATATTCACAATTCAAGGAGATTAACGCAAAAAGGTTTCAAGCATCCTCTTAATAATATGAATTTTGAAAAAAATAAAGAAGTAATCCTCTTAATTAGAAAATATATATTTTAACATTAAAGGAGACACCTGAAGGGTTTGCACCTTGGATCCACTCATGAGGTCTTATTGCTTTGGATTTTTTTCTTAATAAAGAAAAAGTTCCCTCGAAAAAAAAAAAAAATTGTTTTACCTTTTATAATTTTAGAGCAATAAGTGTTTTTATGAGCAAAGGTATGCGATCTAAAAAAAAATATAAAATGTAATCATGTAAAATTTCACCCTGATACAAGCAGAAGCTGTAGAGTAGGGAAGAGATATATTTTATAATATTTTAAATTAATTGGCCGGGTAGGTAGAAAACAGTCCTATTTCAATCAAAACTCCTTTAACAAACATACTCTTTCACTATAAACTCATCATGATCAACTTTTTTCTTTTGTACGGGGTACAAATGTCAAAGTAATGAATTCCCTTCATGATGGATATTGTTGAAAAGCTCTTTAAGAGTGCAGTAATTGTTGTTATGTACATTTTTTTTTCATATTTTCATTTAAGAGGGGGGTAAAATGGAAATATAGCTATATCTTTTATATAATTAAGTAGTGTCCCGACGACGGCGACGGCGACACACCTCGAAATGATTTATGACGTTAAAACTTGATGAGCTGTAACCTCGGATTGATCCGGTGACCTCCAGCACATGAAATATGAAATCTACCACTGTGCTATCCCGCTGTTATGAATCCCACGGCATAAAACTTTCTATTTAAACAGTAAATATCAGATTTATAAATATAAGTCATAATATTTACATTTAGGAGGGAGGTAAATTTAGGATATTTGCAAATTATCTTATCAATGAGGAGGGAGTATAAGTTGGAGAGAATCTAGATATTCTCGCATAGTAAAATAATTTAAATGTTTCTTGATGGTAGTTAATAAACTTATCAAATTAAAATAACACTCCGTAGCGAAGCACGGGTATCCAGCTAGTAANTTAAAAGGTATTACCCTGATTTTTTGATATACTAAAACGCAAAACCCTCATTTTCCAAAAGTTGTTAAAAATGCAGTTAGACCACTCTTCCTCTGACCGGCATATATATATATATATTTATATTTTTTTGTTCATTAGTTGGCTGCTTAGAAGTATAATCGAATTGTAATAAAATATCTGTAATAATATAATATCACATGCTTTATAGATTTGGTAATATACAAAAATTTGCTACTTCCATAATTTTGGAATAAAAATGATAAAAATGTCTTTATGAAAAATGTAAACTGGTTTAGTTGTCGAAATGTAAGGTTTTCATTCATATCAAGGGTATTATGTTTAGCAAAGAAGTGCGTTCAAAATTGATTTTCACTTGAATATAAAAAGTGGGAATCCGAACTCATCGGAGATGAGTGGGGTTTCCGAACTCATCTTTTTCATGTGATTATTTGTGGGCTTTCTCTTGTTTGATTGCCAGAGGTTTGTTTATATCAGAATAACGTATAATATTTTCATACTCGGAAAGCTGAAATTAGTGAGGTCGAGATCAAAAAACTTCACGTACAACTACTGGTTCTGTCACTTAATAAAATTACTGACGCTCCGTAATTATTAACCCACATCCTGCTTCTACACTTGAAACAAATTAAAATTTTAATATGACGAGCAACAAATAATGGTGTGTAAAAAATGAAAATATTTTCTTATCATCCTATATTTTAATTTCATATTCTCTGATTTATTCAATTTTACACAAAATAATATTATAAAGTACCGATTATAGTATGAAATTGAATTGTGTATTCAATTGATGTAATATATATATTTGTGTTAAATAATATACATTTCTAGTTTGTATAATAATTTGTAAAGCATGATGATATACGCTTATACTCATTTAGAAATGCGTTTCTTCCCATATAAATATATATACACTCTTTCCTATATCAAAATAATGTACAAAACTTTTGTTCATTTTTCGATATTGTTGTAAGTTCTGAAATTATAAATTATTTGGCTTTTCTCTGAGGCAGTTCCACGGTGAGATCCGTTATTCTATAGCTTCATGCGACATACCACAAGCTCGTCGTCAAAGCTTGTAGTTGCTTCTCCTCCGGTTATGCGAAAGGCGCTTTTTGTTACTACTAAGCTTTTTAGAACTTGTTACTGCTACTAGTAAGCTACATGCATCAACTAAAAGTTGTTTATATTTTAAATGCTGTTCCTGATAAGAGGATCTCAGATTATATCAAGGTGTCTAAACTTATAACTCGCCAACCTTATTCTTCCTTGCATATTTTTTAAAATATTGTATCACCAGATTTCTGGCCAGCAGAATTTTTTGTTAGACCTTTTTATGGTTTCTTTCGGGATTACTAAATCACATGACGCAAAAAAAAAAAAAAAAATTACCAATAGCTTATAGCCCTTCTTACAGAACTTTAGGGGCCTTAGGACTACAGCTTTCGAATTTATCTAAATTATGATTCATTATTCCTCTCATTTCCTAAATCTAATGTGCTGATCTATTAACTTCTTTTGAGCGCTAATCTACGGGCTGCTTCGAAGCTGTAAAAGACAAAAAAAATATATATATATATACGGGTGACCCAGATTAAATGATCAAAAAAGAATGAGCGTGTTCTATGGGTCAAATGCAACAAAAAATGTCGAGTAAGCACATGGTTAATTCTCATTTGTTTTCGAGATATCGATTTTTTTCGACTTTTTCGAAAAAAAATCGAAAATTTTGAAAAAATGCGCTATATCTCAAAATATAAATGAGATAGCAAAATTTTGATAATAAAAATTATTAAAGAGCATGAAAAACTCTTTCAGAATCACTCATTGGTTTTTAAAATAACAGCTTTGAACCACCTTTTTTGTCCCTTTATATTGTGACATTGCTATTATTTCTACTTTGAGTCCAAATTTCTGTAGCCTACTACTCTTAGTTGAGAAAAGCTAGACATGCGGTGACTTCAGGAAAAACTTCTCCATTTTATAAGCTTTTGAATGGTATATTAAAAGTTTAAGGTCATCGGAATAGTTTTCGAGTTATCACTAATTGAATGTTGCCAGCCATGTTTTTAGGTGGTGAAAAATACATTAAAAATTTAAAAATTTCGCAGGTTAATTAAATGATATAAATTAGGTAACACACAAATATTTATTAAACAAAATAAATCCGAATTGAAAACACTTATAGAACATGTATAATTACATTTTTTAATAATTAAAAAATAATTAAAGTCAAAAATCATTGCTTATAAATAAAAAAAATGTCTTGATCACCATTAGAAAACATGTATGATTTTGTAATTTATGACATTGATTATAACATAAAATAGTTTATTTTTTCTTTAGAACCTTTATTTGTCTTAATTAACTAAATAAGTAAAAAGATTTTTTCAGGAAAAAAGCTAAAGAATGTCCAAGGGGAAAAAAATAAGTTAAATTTGCAAATAAAAAAGGGTTTTTGTTCTTTTTATGAATTCTATCGTGAGGGAAAGCTTCATATCGGTTTCCTTTGAGAGGAATGCATGGATGGCACCTTCTTCGCACAGCTGCTGTTACTTGTGCGTTAGTAATCATTCTGTTTGATATTCCAATATGTTCTATAAGCTGTTCTCTGGTTTGTATGGCTGGTCACTCTAAACCAGTTCTTTAATTATTCCCCAGTAAAAGAAATCTAAAGTTTTAAGGTCAGGATACCTCGCAGGCCACTGGGCCTTGTCTTCAAATCCATCTTCCTAGAAAATGTTAGTTCTGCCACTGTCTAACTGGTCGTCCATAGTGCGCTGGACAACCAGGTAGAAACCAGCAATTTCTCCTCGGCGCTAATGGAACAACCTTTATGTGTTCTGGAAATCTTTCTTCTACAAAATTATGAAAATTAAATTGAACAACATGCATATTTTCTAATGATCAAGACACTTTTATTTTTTCATTTTTATGAAAAATGATTGTTGACATTAATTACTTTTTAATTATTAAAAAATGTAATTTTACATGTTCTAAAAGTGTTTTCAATTCGGATTTATTAGTTTAATAAATATTTGTGTGTTACCTAATTTATATCATTTAATTAACCTGCGAAATTTTTAAATTTTTAATGTATTTTTCACCACCTATAAACATGGCTGGCAACATTCAATTAGTGATAACTCAAAAACTATTCCGATGACCTTAAACTTTTAATATACCATTCAAAAGCTTATAAAATGGAGAATTTTTTCCTGAAGTCGCCGCATGTCTAGCTTTTCTCAACTAAGAGTAGTAGGCTACAGAAATTTGGACTCAAAGTAGAAATAATAGCAATGTCACAATATAAAAGGACAAACAAGGTGGTTCAAAGCTGTTATTTTAAAATCCAATGAGTGATTCTGAAAGAGTTTTTCATGCACTTTAAAATTGTTTATTATCAAAATTTTGCTATCTCATTTATTTTTTGAGATATAGTGCATTTTTTTCAAAATTTTCGATTTTTTCCGAAAAAATCGATATCTCGAAAACAAATGAGAATCGACCATATGCTTACTCGACATTTTTTGTTGCATTTGACCCATAGAACACGCTCATTCTTTTTTGACCATTTAATCTGGGTCACCCTGTATTGTATATTAAAAATTCGTAAATAATCTCGTGCTAGTTCAATGAATTGACTCACTTTTCGCGGGTTGTGAAGTTCAGAAAATTCGATTATGGCTGATACTTTATGGGGGTCAAGCTTTAGACCGAATAAATATCTGAGGGATTTCAATTGCGGTCGACAGAATTTACATTTTAGGAAATTCTTCCGTAATGTAGTACAAGAAGACGAATACGTTGGGATTCAAGCTTGAACACAAAACCGATACAATTAAACGTTCCAGATAGTAGGACTCCTATATAAACCAAATGATGTACGTTTAAACTGAAATAACCCTCTAGCTGGTACGGTAAATGTGGTAAAAACTTAAAGTAGGTGGTGGATTAAACATCCAAGGAAGATAAAATTTCGGCTGTCTTGACCCGTCAAAGCTGGAAGTCCCGGTACTGATGGACTTTAACCTTTCTCTCTCAGATAGATGATGAATAACTAGTAGGACTAGAGATGGTAATGGAGGGGTGTCCTCTGTCCTCTTCTACAAGACTCTAGACGTCTCTTAGTGATGTAATAGATGAGAACAGACATGACTGAATCGGCTGCCAATAACGGATCAACCGGCTGAGGTATTCTATAAGTAAAGGTTTTTAGTGGGTGAGAGTCCCACACAACGCACGTGAGACTTAGAGCTACCTCTGAGAGTGCATAATGCATTTCTCTCAAAGCATTTCTAAAAAAACTCGTCTCACTTTGATAAATTTTAGACGATAAGTCACAATTACCTTATTGATGGTTCCGTATTAATGACAACCTTCTGTACTAATTAAAATGCCGGAATGATACATTTGTTCATGTAATAAACAAATCAATTAAACAGATTTTTAAAAAAGAATGGGGGGGGGGGGTGGAATTCAAAGAATTAAACAACAATCATGGGTCGTATAAGCAATCCGTCATTATAGCTTGCGTTAGGACGCGAGGAAGCTAAGTCCCACAATATTTGACAGGCTATTTTAATTCTTAATTGCATAGTATAATCAAAGTTAACAATTATAATCGTAATAAATAGCTTGAAATGCACTCAATAAGTTAATAATATTAGAGCTATATAAAATTAAAACTAATTTAATATAATAACGTATAGATAACATTATTTTATAAATGTAGGTATATATTTTTATAATTATAGGACAAGTACTGTTTTTAATATTATAATGAGTGTTAAAAGGCTTTAAAGCTTAAATATTTTTTGCTTAGAATACTTAAATAATAATTTGTTAAAAAATGCAAATAAAAAAGGAAAAAAAGATGATCGATGTAAAAATGAAAGGAGAAGTTCTAAATTAACAAATGAGGGAGGTTTTTGACATTAGGCTTGATATTTTTAAATTCATAATTAATTCCAAAGTTCATATTATTCCTGACGGAGATGCGAAAAGAAGGGAGGAAGCCGAGAAAGTTTTATTACATTTTTTTTTTTTGCCTCTAATTCTTTTTTCCCACGAAAAGGACGAACAGTGGAGAAGGGATGCTAGCGAGAGGCCAGAATTATGAAAAACAAAGTTTCAAGTGGAAACTTGTCGAGTTTTTGGCCATTAACCAACTTGATTGTTACTTCTATAATTACTTTTTGGGGAGTCATAGTTTTTTGAAACGAGTTGTCGGATGTTAACACCAGGGGTTTGTGAGTCTTAGTAGACAAGCCCTTCGTTTCTTTAACTCTGAGAGGTTGCTTCTTTTTTTAAGACTGGTTTTCATTTAAAGCTCTCTGACTTAAATTCATTACGACACGCTACTTCTTATTACATGAACCGGTTTTTTGTTTAGGAAATGTAATAAAATAAAATAATGCTCATGTTAACTCCAATTTATCAACTTAATTCACCTCATTTATCAATTTAATCTATTTAAATAAAAGTGAAAGCTATTCTCCCTCTTAATTGCTTTTCGCAAAGTGGTCACTCCTAATAAGTGGAGGGTTAAAATCAAAGCGAGGTATTTGGAAAAACTAGGAATATATTATTTTGAATTTCGACTCAAAAAGTTCATGTGACTGTACATATATATATATATATANGTACTTATTATACTTGATTTTTATTTTTGAAACCCCATAAAATAAGAAAAAAAATATTTCTATTTTTGAACCAATTCAAAGAAGAATCGTTTCTTATGATGCTTTGCGTGACAACACAACTAAAACGAAAAAGAAAATACGTCAAATTTAATAGATACAGTGTGGGAAATACAATACTAACAAATTATCAATTGCTGGGATTATAACTAATCGTTGCTTTAAGGAGGAACAATGGCGTGTGTTCAATTCTTGACAATGATACAGAACAAAAAAAAAAAAAAAAAAAAAAATGTTAGCTTGACCGAAGCGGCCGTCAGCAGGAGTTGGTCACACAAAAATAGATTAAAAAATTAATAAATATTGCTGCTTTGTATTAAAAAAAATGTTTTGGTCCGAGACAACTCATACGAACTTTTTTATATAAAAGTTCATAATTACTTAGCCCAATATTTTCCATTTATTAGTTTTCGCATGTACATTTTATTATTATTAAACATTTCATCAAAATGTGTCATAAATAATAACAGTGGCGCTGACTCTTAAGGGCCCGGAGTATTACCGCTGGGTGGGGTATTCTAATCTATGATGCAACTCTGCAGTATTTACCCCTTGGAAGTAAAAGGGCCTATGTCCATATTTTGCGTTTTGGAGTAATGTACATCATTGATCTAATCTATATGAGTTCTATAAGTAGAAAAAACGCCTATCTTCTACCTATTTCCCCGTCTGAGTTAGAGTTTATTAAAATGGGCCAATGTGGTATACTACTTAGAAGTAAAAAGGCCAATGTACGCACATTGGCCTTTTCACTGTTTGCTAACTTACAGAAAAGGCCCTATGTTGCCTTATTTTTACAGGAACATAGGCCGGTTTCACTATGAAACTGAGAGCTTCCACATTGAACCACACCACATTTACATTTTTCCCTATTTACATTTTAAAATTTTAGTTTTTTATTGTCATCTTCTCTGGCTCACAGAATATAATTAGACGGTAAAGGTTAGGTATACCATGGGCTTAAAGAAAGTAGATTTAAGGCGAGGTACTTTAAGAAAAAGACGTTCCGGTAATGATCTTAAGCCAATAAACACTCAAATTCTGCCCACAATCAAGGCAAAATTAAAAAAAAAAAAAAATGAGGGAAAAATGTGTGATTATAAACCATTTTATTGTACTTTCTTATCTTCAAAAGAGATTGATGCCGACATATATTTCCCCTTAGGACAGAAGACGACGAAGAGGAGATTTATTATTTTTTGACTCAAGATTATTTTGAATTTTAAAATTTTGTATTTTAAAGTTAATTACGTTACTTAAAAAACATAATAAAGTATTCCTTCCTTTATTTGTCTTGCTTTTTTTTTATGTTTTGTCCCTTGTAACCGTTGTTGTTAAGGGCCTATGTCCATAAGAAAATGTTTTTCTGAAGGGCCAATGTCCACAAAATTAATTAATTAGTAAACAAACCTTAAAAATGATTCTACATATTAATTTCTATTCAATACTTATAAAAAATTGCGCAAAAAATAATTTAATACATTGGGCGTTTACGATATAGTGCGGATTAAAAGAATTAATAAAATGTAATTTGCTGTTTCTCACAAAATGGAAATTGGCCCTTTTACTTCCAAGGTACAGATATAGTCTTTAATATTATGTATGTATTATTATAGGCCTTGACCTAATAACTTATTTTTTATTTATTTATGTTTTATAATGTTATTTGTTCATTCGTATGTTTAGGGTAATCAGGACCTGTTTGAATTGCTGGNGCCCCCCCCCCCCCCATAATAAGTCTAGGGGGGTTCAGCCCCCCAAAAATAGGATAGAAAATATTAAAAAATAATTAGTTAGTAAGCTTTAGAGTGACCCCGAATAGAGACAATTCAGTAACTTATAACTTATTAAAACAGCAAATTACGGAACGCTCATGGATATATTTTCTACTAGGCCTACATAATATTTAGCTTTTAATATTTGGAGGTCTTTTAATTCTCCAAAATAGATAATAAATATGTATTCAAACAATAAAAATAATCGTACAATGGAGGAGGGTTACTTTAACTAAGCGAACCTGTAATTCACATTAAACAGCTTGTAAACATCACCAATAGTCTGCCACCCCATTGAGAGGGGGTGGCAGAAAAGGTAATATTATTTATTATTGTAATATTAATAAAAAATATTCGTAAGAATATTAATAATAATTAAACAAGTAAGGCGCGCTTAACGTAAGTACGTGAGGCGATAATTGCCGGTTTCTGTACGACTTAGATAAAATTATCAGGTGTAATAGTTGCATATTCTTTTTCTACACTTCAAGACCTTTAAATTGACAGACAGACAGACAAGATGACAAGATATTTTGTTGAATGTAAGATGCTCGCTTGCACTCGCTTCAATTAATGGCTAAATAATTTTTTAATACTTGAAATTCAATTATACTACTTTTGTGTACTAATTATTGTGTGTATGCAAAAAATTGATCCTTTTTTGGTAGAGACTATCTGATGCATTTTATTTCTTCGATCTCAAGGGTCCCGGGTTCGATTGGGTTTTTTATCAGTATAATATTTTGATTTATTTAACCAATAAGGAATGCAAAATTTAAAAAAAGCATATATACAGGGTGTTAGAATACAAATTATTATTAATACCTTAGTAACTTCAAATATTGTTATGTCAATTTATGTCAAAATAAAATCAGTCTGTTGTTCGCGTTTCACTGAAAAATATCAAAGTGTATTTAATTCAGTAAGATATAGGCCACAAGATATAAGTGTCCAACACAGGGTGGCACAAAAGTATTGAAACCCCTTAATAACTCGTCAGAAATGCATTTTTTTTAAAATTAGTTACATACAAAAGTTTCAGGATTGTTTCTTAGCAATTCAATGGTGACCTTGATTTGACCTTATCCTTGCCCTTCAAGGTAATTTAAGGGTCAACTTTGATATTTTAAATGGGAACCCCCATTTTTTATTGCGGATTTTAAAAGAGCAGGAAATGTAACGTAAAATATGACCTTGACCATGTCCTTGAGCATGACCTGAGTCATAATTGTTTTTCCAACGGGAAACTAATTTGTTTTGCGGATTTCGAAATTGCTAAATTTTTACCTTTAACAGCGGCTTTGACCACGTTCTAGTCCACGTCCTTGACCACGCCCTTCAAGATCATTTCAAACCCCCCCCCCCCCTTTTTTTATTAATTTATTTGTTTAAGTACTTTTATTCAATTTATTTTTTCTTGAAGGTTGACCACATCCTTGACCATGACCAGAAAAAGACCGTGGTCAAAGCCGCTGTTGAAGGAAAAAATTCAGCTAATTCGCAATCCACAATTCAAATTAAAGGTTCCTATTGGATAAACTATTTTAACTCCTCCGTGGGCCCCCAGTAATTTTTAAAAGTCGGCGCCCGTGAATAATAACATGCAAATAACTTCTCCGGGCGGGGAATCGAACCAGTACTCTCTCCGTCCACGTTTAAAGCTATTTTCTCAGGAACTAGATTTTTCCCGGGGAAACGGCTTGTATCGTTAGGTTTGTATTTAAATGGACTACATTTTAGATTTTTTTTTTACATCAAAATCGTTGGAACCGATTTTGAGAATTAATTTTTTTTCGCGTTTTTTTCTGAGTTTTATGGGGGTAGCGCCCCCAAATTTGGAGCTAAAATTCATTTCTCGATTTCGCCTTAGGGTACGATTTTTTTTAACATTTATGCCCAACTTCGTCAAATCGGCCCAGTAGTTTAGGCTCTAGACGTCTGCACAGACGACAGACATTTTTTAACAACCACTTTTTTGGACTCAGGGGACCTCAAAACGTATAAATCCATCAAAGTCTCAATACTTTCTCCTTATATAAGAAAGTAAAAAAATATGAAAAAAAAAAAAAAAAAAAAAAAAAAAAAAAAAAAAAAAAAAAANAAAAAAAAAAAAAAAAAATAATAATAATAATAAATGACCTACATAGTCCAGGTAACGAAGGAAAAATAAAGGTTATTAGTTTGTTATACATAGATATAGATATATTTTTCTATTTTACCCCCCTAAATGTACATAAAAACAGTTACTGTATTCTTAAACAGCTTGTCAACGGTGTGCATCATGAAAAGGTTTTCATTACTTTGACATTTGGACCCCGTCCGTACCTCTGTGTACCAAAATCAAAATTTTAAAAATTCATGTAGACAGTGAACTTCCCTTTGCTTTGAAGGTCAAGTGTGCAAACTTTCATCGAAATCGGACTAAAACTTTAGATTAGAATAATGAACACACACACACAAACGCGCGTTCCTGCGCGCGCACATGCACACACACATACGTTTTCTTTTCTAATATATGTTGACATTTCCGTTTTACCCCTCTCCTAAATAAAAATATGACAAAAACGTACATTACAACAATTACTTAAAGAGCCTTTCAACGATATGCGTCATAAAGGGTATCAATTACTTTGACATTTGTACCCCGTACCTAGTGTACCAACATTTCAACGTCATAATCTTATTTAGGCCGTGACCTTCAACTTGTTTTGAAGGAAAAGTGTGTAAATATTCATCAAATAGGGATAAAACTGTAGATTTGTATAAAAGACACTCATAGACACTCTTCTTTTTATATACATAGAACCGGGTACCGAGTTCCCTTGGCGCTTAAAAGGAAGAGCTATTTTTTTTAAAATGTGCTGGAAAAACGTAGAAACAACACATTTTTAGGCATATTACTAAATATGCTTGGTTATTCAATAAGTATTAAAGCCAAAAGTTATAAATATAAAAATATAATCCAGTAATTTTAGTCGTAAATATGGCTTGTGTTCCTGAGCTTCAGCTATTTTTTTGTTTGCTGCATTTTGACGTTCTAAAAACATATTGAAAATAGACAACATGAGCGTGGTCGCGTTAATAGAATTCAATAATCTTTTGATACTACCTTCTTTCAAATTTGTCATACCACGTTCCATGTTCAAGGTGGGACCATTGCCGAGATGTTCGTTACCCATTTTTATTGCCACGAAATTGTGAAGACCATATTAGATTGCTTCGATAATCAGCAGTCTGTTAACATCACCGTTTTGACTGCGATTATTATGACAGACAAAGCTTGGAGAACTGTCATATCTTCTACAATTTTTAACTGTTTTAAAAAGTCAGGTTTCCACACTCCGGCTTCGGAACACAAACTCTCCGACACTCGGACTTTGCGCGGGTTGGTGAAGATGTCGCGGTGGTGATGTCAAAGGTTTTAAACAAACCTTTGATAAACAAAGAAACAAAAGTTTGATTGTGATGATATTCATTTTCGATTAAAACCCACAAACAAAATAAAAGATAGGTTTTTCACAAACTTAAAGGACTAAGTAGAAACTCGAAAAGAAATTGAAGTTGTATATAAAATAGAATGTAATGATTGCCCAAAAGTATATATAGTTTAAACTAGACAGTTATTTAACATCAGAATAAACTAAAATAAAATATCTGATGTAAAGAGTAAAACCGATAAAACTGCCCTTGCCTAGCACTCAAGAAATTTAAATCATAAATTGAATTTTGAAGAAGCAAAAATTATAGGGAAATCAAAGAACACGTAAAATAGATTAATTTTAGAATCAATACACATATGAATGGAAGAACATAGAATGAACAACATAACGGATGCAAAAGAAATAAACAAATATTATAGTGTCATTTTAAAAATAAAAAAATAACATTAAAATTATACAAATTCAAATGTATATCAATTGTTATATTTAAACCATTAAAATACCAAAACAATTAAATATATAGATTTAAATTAAACAAAATAAAGGAAAACATTGTAACTAAAATAGATTAAATTGGGTGTGTATGAATGTCTTAGTGTGTGTGTGTGTAAATATGTATGTGTGTGTGTATATATATAGATTTAAAACAATAGAAGGTAAGAAAGATTGTTATTTAGAACTCTGACCTACCAAAAAATTATGATAATGTGATTTATTATACTAAATGTTTAGTCTCCCTCTGATAGTTGACAGGGGAGATTCAAGTTTATTAATTTCATTCAAGTTTTCTTATTTTTGTTGGTTTTTTTATGGAGAAATATAAACAAGTTATTTATTGTTTTTAAATAGTTATTATTATTGTTTGTAAATTAAATATTAATATGTTGCAGTTATAAGCTGTTAAAAATATGTAAAAAAAATTAGTTAATTTGTAGTCTGAAGAAGCCCAAGTTGATGGTGAAATATAGCGCTAGAGGAGAAAAGAAGTAAAAAATGTGTTACTTTTTTAAACCTAGAAAAAAAAAAAAAAAAAAAAAAACATAAAAAACCCTATAGACCACAACATTTACTTCAAATGGGTGCTACCTACAAGAGAAACATTGTACAATTAAAAATAATAATATTCACTTGGTCAGATTTTATTTCTTTTTTTTATTTTTTTATTTCTTTTTTCTTCAATACTAAGGTAACTTACACATCATTGTCACATCTAAAACCTCTATTTAAGCAAATAAATTTAACTGTTTTATCGACAGAAAACAATCGAGTTATATTAATGTAAACTGCTGAAGAGAGTAACTCATTGATACACCATCAAACACACATAGATACTCTATAATTAACACCTCAGCAATAATTTATGTATATAAGCCAGCTGCACCCAGAGCAGTGCGCATTTCATTTCATATTTTTTTTCCACTGTATTTTTGATAAATTTAAAGTCTGTGAGTGTAGACTAAGTTATATGAAACAGTTTTTATATAGTCAGATTTTAACTCACAGCTACTAAAAATTACATATTATAAAATATGTAATTTTGAGTTTATCTACAAATAAACCTTTTTTAAAAAAACTTCACGTGTTTACGTGAATTTACCTAGCGTCTACATCAAATTTATAAAAAAGTATCACTGATAAGAATGATATGGAGATTCAAAGTTATTCTTTAATAACTCATATTTTTTTTAGTAGGTATGCAAATAGGGTATAGCTTATCCGTTCATATTAGCGCGGGATTTTCATGAATGATGTTAAAATGACAAATCGGGCCAAAATAATGTGCCAATAAGGAAGTAATACCATTTCTAAAACAGAGGTACACAACTATGTACCCCCATGGACAGGGTACAGTAATAAATTTAAGGTTCTCCTTTCGCGCACACTTTACTAATAGAATGTATTAAGAACCATATGAGTTTCAGCCAAATCCTATGAAAAGCAAAAATGGTACAGTAAAACAAATAAAAAGCAGAGTATTTTTGCGTATATCGACAAACCGGTACCAAAAGTATTTTTTATGTACAGCATTTTTTTTTTTTTTTTTTTTTTTTCAGTATAACCGCATTATAACGTCTCAGTAGGCCAACTAAATGCATACAAAAAGATACTTTTACAAAGCACATTAAATTAAAAATTTAGACTGCACAGTAGATTTTAAGTTTTGTACCAAAAGTACTAAAGGTACTTAAATTAAATTTCCATCTTAGGTTGCACAATATTATACTGTTTACTGTATTAGATTCTAAAAGGACAATCTTGTCACACAATAATCTTAGGAGGAAAGTGGTCAACATTGGACTTACCTCGCACTTTTTGAGAGACCGAAAAACTATTTATCGTTCAAAAGGGTCTGAAACGTGACTTTTTTTAGATAAACATTTGTACTTTTCTAAAGTACGTTCTAAGGGCTTTTCAACGATACAAAACACGCCCGGCCGGCTACTATTTTTACATTTTCTTAAACCACAACTTTGTACCCCTCATGTACCCGATATGGTAATAAATTTGAGGTTTTTTTCTTAAACGTACACGTACACTTTACTACCATAAAGTACAAAATACCATATGACTTTCAGCCCGATCCTATGAAATGAAAAAACGGTACTGTACATTAGGGTGGGCCTTCATCATAGGGGCGAAAAAAAAAAGTATTGAAATTTTGTGCTCCTAACCCCTAACTTTGTGCGAATACATGAAAAAATGATTTTTGAAAAGTTTCAGGTCAATCAGAAAATTTTAAATGGTGCCGCTTTTTATTTGAAAATTGGTATATAAAAAAATCAATAAAATAACGATTTTTTCTAGAAAATTTCAAATTTTCACGTTTATAATGCAATATTATCTGTATTTTTTTATTATCTACATAAATGATATACTTTTATTAACTAATATAACTCAAAAGTAAGTCAATAAGTAAAAATATAAAATATTTAGAGATATACATATATAGCAAAATTGGGAAAATTGGGAAAAAAAAGTTGTTTTTTGTAAGAATTTCGTAATTATTATAATCATATGAACAATATTTAATGTTTCAACATACATTTAAAGGTACTACAGGTTATGTGCTTCATATTAATACGTATTAACAATGCATACCTATTATAGTTGGTTTTTAAATTAGTAACATACATACTAGTGGAGTCAATGAAGCTACAACCCAAGCCACATTTTGTAGGAAAAAGACCGTCTTTTGAGTTTGATTATCTTTTATGCATTATTTTTTTATTTTGGATTGCAAACATGGAATAAGGGTTTTTGGGGTCGCTGATTACGAATCTGAAGTCAAGAAAAAAAAAAAAAAAAAAAAGGCGGCCCTAGCATTGCGGGAAAAATCTTCCGTTTTTTACGAAATTCGTGATAATTATACACAAATTAAGAACTAAACATCTAATTAAAATTTTTCTGGGGGTCGCTGATTATGAATTAAAGGTAACAGTTCAAAATAGTGGAAAAAAGTTTCATTTTATTAAAATATTCATAAAGCAATAACTTACATTGTATAACATATATAAAAAATAGCAAAAACAGTGGAAATTAAAAAAAAAGTAATTATTCCGTTATAATTTGGATGTTATACATTACAATATTTTTAAAAAATGTTTCTAGTTTACGTTGTCATACTTTGTTTCAATATATTCTTTATTGAATCCTTCTTTTAGGAATTCTCATCTACCTGAACCCTAATCTGCATTCCTGAGCCTGAGGGCCGCGGGCTCGCGGCTAACCGACACTAATCCTTCCCACCCACCTAACACTACACATTTTCTAACTTCTGTGGTCAGGGTCAGTCTGCTTTTGTCAGAGTAACAATAAAGTTGTTTAGTTACATTAATAAGTCAGTGTTTTCGTTATTGAGTGCATATTCCTAGTATGGCTGCTTCTACATCAAGTCTTGTTAATCGTAAGAATCCACCCTTCTTAATAGGACCAATTTCTCATCAGATTACTGGTAGTAAGCTTCCATCTCACAGGCAAGTTTTAAGTGTTCTTCTTTATAATTTGCGAACTGTAAAATTAAGTTTAAAAGAAAGTTGCACATTGGTTGTAAAAGAAGTAAATATATTTTGGGAAAAAGCCAGAATCCCAACAAAGCGGGAGGACCATTCAGCTGAAAAGTTAACGAAATTATATGAGGAATGGCGGAAGCTGCAAAAAAGTTCTTCTAAGACATCTGAGAAAGAAGAAGAGAAAAGGGAGACCTTCTCTAGAAAACTCGACGACCTTTTCGACATTGCCCATACTGATGCCATTTATCTTATAAAGAATAAAGAGGATTTGGATTTTTTAAAAAAGCAGAGAGAAAAAGGACGAATTGGTTGTATGCTTGGTGTTGACGCAATCTTAGAGAAACGTGAAAAACGTGTAGCTGAACGTAATGAAGAAGAGTGTACTAGGAAGAAACGGTTTCTGGAAGAAGTAGCTAGTTCAAGTACAATGGTTGAGCTTTTGCCTAGTACAAGCAGTGGTAGCAGTGCAGGAGAAGCCGAGAACTATAGCTATGAAGATAATGTCAACCGAACTGTAGCATTAACTAGAGCCACGCCATCTCCAAGAGGTACGAAAGATTTTTTTAATGATAGATTAGCTGCAACGCTTGATAGGTGTAAAATAAGTGATCGTGATGCTGTCCATATCCTTATAGCAGTAGCAGAGGCGTTAGGAAATAATAGTAAAGAACTGGTTATTAACAGAACTTCCATACGACGTAAGCGTTCTCAGTATAGAAAAATTAGATATTGTGAAATGCTAAGAAAATTTAAATTACCGAAAGAAGTACCTGTGATTGTACATTGGGATGGCAAACTACTTCCAGCTCTTTCTGGAACTGAAAAAGTGGATAGATTATCAATACTTTTAACATTTGGTGGACAAGAACAGTTGATTGGTGTGCCGGCCGTGGACCATTCAAGCGGATCTGAGCAAGCAAATGCAGTTTATCGCAGCTTAGAAGAATGGGGGCTGCTAGATTCAGTAAATGGAATGTGTTTTGACACCACGTCCTCAAATACAGGAAGAATTAATGGAGCCTGCACTAATCTAGAAATACTTTTGGAGAAAGATCTTCTGTACCTTCCATGCAGACATCACATTCATGAATTGATCCTGAAAGGTGTATTCGAAGAATTGATGGGATCTACTTCTGGACCAGAGGTTCTTATTTTTTCTCGGTTCAAAACGTTTTGGAACAAAGTAGATACAAATAAGTTTACTCCTGGTATTGAAGTTAGTTCTATTAGACACGAAGTGACAGACATTGTAGTTCCGATTACTGATTTTTTGTTTAAGAAACTTCAAGGAAAATATTGCAGAGAAGATTACCGCGAGTTGCTAGAACTAGCACTGATTTTCTTAGGAGAGACTCCACCCCGAGGAATTTCCTTCAGAAAACCAGGAGCAATCAGCCATGCAAGGTGGATGTCTAAAGCTATATATAGTTTTAAAATATTTATGTTCAGAGAGCAGTTTCAGATGACCAGCAAAGAGACCAATCAATTTCAAAAAATTTGTATATTTTTAATTCGAGTATACTTGAAAGCCTGGTTTTCATCTTCAGATCCAGTAGGAGCTCCTTTACTCGATCTCACACTAATGCAAAATTTAATCCGCTATGAAGAATTAGAGGCCTTTGTAAGTAAAGCTGCTGTGAGAAAATTTAGCAACCACCTGTGGTATTTGACTCCAGAAAATGCAGCTTTTGCATTTTTCGATGAAAAGAATCCTGACGACGTAAAATCAAGAATGGTGGCAGCTTTAAATGATGACAGCGGAGGAGAAGGTATAAAAGCAAAAAGAATACCTCTAAATATTAAAGACACACCAGCCTTTCTTTTGAAGACACTACCTGATTTCATATCATCAGAGTCCATAAAACTTTTCACACGGTTTAACATTAAAAGAAATTTTATGGAAACGCCACCTGCAACCTGGCATGAAAATGAGGAGTATATTAATGGACGAGAAAAACTTAAAAATATATCTGTGGTTAATGATGTAGCAGAAAGAGGGATTCAGCTGATCCAGGAGTACAATTCAATTCTCTCAAGGAATGACGAGGAAAAGAAGTTTATCGTTCAAACGGTAAAGGACTATCGCAAGCAGTATCCGGATGAAAGTAAAAATAAGTTGCAAAATGAATTTGTATAAGGTTTAACGTTTTTAATATATTTTTGTACATAGATTTTAGTTTATAAAATTAGAGTTTAAATTATAATTTCATCATAATATAATTTTTTTTCCCCACTGCTTTTGCTATTTTTGCATTATGTTATTGCTTTATGAATAATTTAATAAAATAAAATATTTTTTCCTCTATTTTGTATTTTTATTGTAAAGGTTTACTAGGATTAGTGTGAGTGTGCATTCCTGAGCTCAAGGGGTCAGGCTTTGGAATGCAGATTAGGAGTCAGGTAGATGAGAGTACCTAAAAGAAGGGTTCAATAAAGAATATGCTGAAACAAAGTATGACATTTTTTTTTAAATATTTGAATGTATAACATCCAAATTATAACGGAATAATTACTTTTTTTTTAATTTCCACTGTTTTTGCTATTTTTTATATATGTTATACAATGTAAGTTATTGCTTTATGAATATTTTAATAAAATGAAACTTTTTTCCACTATTTTGAACTGTTACCTTTAATTCATAATCAGCGACCCCCAGAAAAATTTTAATTAGATGTTTAGTTCTTAATTTGTGTATAATTATCACGAATTTCGTAAAAAACGGAAGATTTTTCCCGCAATGCTAGGGCCGCCATTTTTTTTTTTTTTTTTTTTTTGACTTCAGATTCGTAATCAGCGACCCCAAAAACCCTTATTCCATGTTTGCAATCCAAAATAAAAAAATAATGCATAAAAGATAATCAAACTCAAAAGACGGTCTTTTTCCTACAAAATGTGGCTTGGGTTGTAGCTTCATTGACTCCACTAGTATGTATGTTACTAATTTAAAAACCAACTATAATAGGTATGCATTGTTAATACGTATTAATATGAAGCACATAACCTGTAGTACCTTTAAATGTATGTTGAAACATTAAATATTGTTCATATGATTATAATAATTACGAAATTCTTACAAAAAACAACTTTTTTTTCCCAATTTTCCCAATTTTGCTATATATGTATATCTCTAAATATTTTATATTTTTACTTATTGACTTACTTTTGAGTTATATTAGTTAATAAAAGTATATCATTTATGTAGATAATAAAAAAATACAGATAATATTGCATTATAAACGTGAAAATTTGAAATTTTCTAGAAAAAATCGTTATTTTATTGATTTTTTTATATACCAATTTTCAAATAAAAAGCGGCACCATTTAAAATTTTCTGATTGACCTGAAACTTTTCAAAAATCATTTTTTCATGTATTCGAACAAAGTTAGGGGTTGGGAGCTAAAATTAAAAAATGTTCATTATTAAGGCCCACCCTAGTCCCCACTCCTTTACCTAGGCAGCAACTGGGTGCCGATATCGTATCGCTGTTGCATTGTTGTTGTATCGCTTGCCTATCGCCCCGTGTGCGGACGGCCTAAGAGTATGCCCTCTTCAAACGCCAATTCTTCCTTTTTATTGTAATGTGTGCTCAGTGCCTCTGGAATCTCTTTTCTCTCTCTTGGCCAAACTTGTGCCATGAACCTAGCTATAGTTTTTAATGATCTATCTTTACTCGTTTCTTCACGTAGCCTTTTCTTCGTTACCTTTAAGTCTTTGAAACGTAAGTGGCACAGATCTTCTCTTTTAATGTATCTGTGCACTGTGTACCAGTTTTATCGTATTTTCTAATAATTCCGATAATGAGTTCACCGACACAATCAGATCATCCAATAATCCAGATACACCTTCTAATTCCCACTGTTACCGTGTTAGTGACACGCTGGAAAAGAGAGGGAGCCGTATTTATTCCAAACGGTAATCTGACGTAACGGAAAAATCCCTTATGGGTGGCTATAACTAATAAATTCCTCAATACCTCGTCTACTTCTATTTGCAAATAAGCGTCTGTAAGATCGACTACGCAAAAGAGATTAGTTCCGTCCAACTTTGTTAAAATGTCTTCGAACTTCGGCAACGGGTGTTTTTCCGACAGTACGTACGGATTTATTGTTACTTTAAAATATGCACAGATCCTTATTTTACCATTTGGTTTCACTACGACCACAATAGGTGATGCCCAAGTAACTGGTTTTTTTGTCACGTCAGCTGGCTCAATTATAACTTCATTTTCAAGTCTTTTTAATTCCACTTCCACTCTAGGTCTAATTGCGTATGGCACGGGTCTAACTTAACAAATTTTAGGAATTGCATTATCCGTTAGAAATATTTTAGCTTTATGTCCTTTTATTTTTCCAACACCTTCTGATGTCAGACCGGTCAGCTTATTTACTTCCTTTTTTATTTTCTCTCTGTAAACTTCGATTGATTTCTTGCTAATTTCCTTGTTAGTTTTGGTCACAGTACAAATTCTTCCCCCCGGTGGACTGGGTAATTTAAATGCTAGCACCCAATTTAGCCCAAATAATGGAATATCATACTTCTTTATAACATGTGCTTTTAATTGTTTTGTTTTCCCAAACGCAGAAACTCTGACTGTAGTTTTGCCTAAGGTTAGCACTGGTATATTTGTGTACGCCATTAGACAATTTGGTTCTAATTTAGGCGCAGGCGCACCTATAGTTCTCCATAACTTTTCACTTATAACCGTAGTTGACGCTTCAGGGTCATACAACATAGGTACCAGAACTTCATTTATTAGTATATTGTCTAACATAATTTTGCTTACTGTTATCTGCCCGATAGCCTTTAAACCCAAATCACTATCATCATCACTCTCTTTTAACCCTTCTGACATATCCTCCCTATCGTCTGAGTTAACACTTCTAACCTTAGGCGGACCTCACACGGTCAATATAGTGACTCAATATTTGATTTCTGTCAATATATTGACCGTGTAAGGGGTTTATTGAAGAAATATTTGTCGTTGTCAATATATTGACGGACCTTCAATAAAATTAAACTTATTTGATTTTTATTGAAGCTCTGTCAATATTTGGTGGTATTGTAGCGCTGTCAGTGGCAACTCGTGAAAACTTTTTCCAAAACAAACCACCTCACACGGTCAATATAATTTCCTTCAATATATTGAGTCAANTCTGGGACTGCATCATCTACTACCAGACTGGTGGTAACGCTTTTGTTCTTGTCTTCATATAACCTTTTATAAAATCCGGTTGCAAGTTGTACTATGCTGTTTCTGTCTTTTTCTGTTTGACCCAGTGGGTCCTGCAGCCCTGTAATCCACATTTTATCTGTATTCATTTGCTTCTTGAGTTTTCTGATAGAGTATGAGTTATTAATGGCTGATTCAATTAAATTATTATTATGATCGCTGACGTCCTTTCTTATATTATACCTTACTGTCTTGCACAATATATTATATTCTAGTCTTTTAATTCTTGTGTCTCTTTTTCCTTTCATCATCACTTCTCTTTGTTTGATGAGTTTCTTGGTATTTGCTGATAGAATGCCTACTGATGTTTTTACTCTAGTTAATCCCTGGATTGCTTGCTTATAAATGTCTTCTAGTTTTGCATAATATTGATGTACATTATGCTTAGCAGCATCAAACATACTGTTGTGGACTAGTTTTGTAATACTTGATATTAGCTCCTGCCTTAGGTCGTCTGCTTCCCAGTTCCTTTGCGATAATGAAGAGTGTGTATATATGTATGCCTTTTGTTGAGGTAACTTGTATTTAGTTCTATTTTTATTAATCTGTGATCCGTATTAAAGTTAAAGGTGCTTACGACATTCAGGTTTTTAATAGCTGTCTTTTTTTTAACCAAAACAAAGTCTATTTCCGTCTTGTCCCGACCATTTGGAGCTAGCCATGTCCATTTCTTTTCCGCACGTTTTTTAAAAAAGGAATTTATAATGAATAGCTGATTTTCTTGACAAAAAGATACAAGTTTTGTACCACGTTCATTTCTTTGTTTGTAGCCGTAAGGCCCCATGACAGTTTCATATTCATTTTCTTTTTTTCCAACTTGGCTATTAAAGTCTCCGATTACTAGAATAGTATTTTTTATTTCAGTTTTAGACTCATCTAAGGTTTTTTGAAGATCAGAATAAAATTTGTCGCTTTCCTCTTCAGTAGAATCTGCAGTAGGAGCATATACCTGGATGATGGATATTGTTTTCTTACTTGTTAAGTTTACTTCTAAACAGCACATCCTATCTGAAATTCCACTAAATTTTTTAATTTTAGCCTTCAAATGTTCTTTGATCATAAATCCAACACCTCTAAGCCTTCTGATGTCAGACCGGTCAGCTTATTTACTTCCTTTTTTATTTTCTCTCTGTAAACTTCGATTGATTTCTTGCTAATTTCCTTGTTAGTTTTGGTCACAGTACAAATTCTTCCCCCCGGTGGACTGGGTAATTTAAATGCTAGCACCCAATTTAGCCCAAATAATGGAATATCATACTTCTTTATAACATGTGCTTTTAATTGTTTTGTTTTCCCAAACGCAGAAACTCTGACTGTAGTTTTGCCTAAGGTTAGCACTGGTATATTTGTGTACGCCATTATTGTATTTAGTTCTATTTTTATTAATCTGTGATCCGTATTAAAGTTAAAGGTGCTTACGACATTCAGGTTTTTAATAGCTGTCTTTTTTTTAACCAAAACAAAGTCTATTTCCGTCTTGTCCCGACCATTTGGAGCTAGCCATGTCCATTTCTTTTCCGCACGTTTTTTAAAAAAGGAATTTATAATGAATAGCTGATTTTCTTGACAAAAAGATACAAGTTTTGTACCACGTTCATTTCTTTGTTTGTAGCCGTAAGGCCCCATGACAGTTTCATATTCATTTTCTTTTTTTCCAACTTGGCTATTAAAGTCTCCGATTACTAGAATAGTATTTTTTATTTCAGTTTTAGACTCATCTAAGGTTTTTTGAAGATCAGAATAAAATTTGTCGCTTTCCTCTTCAGTAGAATCTGCAGTAGGAGCATATACCTGGATGATGGATATTGTTTTCTTACTTGTTAAGTTTACTTCTAAACAGCACATCCTATCTGAAATTCCACTAAATTTTTTAATTTTAGCCTTCAAATGTTCTTTGATCATAAATCCAACACCTCTAAGCCTTCTGATGTCAGACCGGTCAGCTTATTTACTTCCTTTTTTATTTTCTCTCTGTAAACTTCGATTGATTTCTTGCTAATTTCCTTGTTAGTTTTGGTCATAGTACAAATTCTTCCCCCCGGTGGACTGGGTAATTTAAATGCTAGCACCCAATTTAGCCCAAATAATGGAATATCATACTTCTTTATAACATGTGCTTTTAATTGTTTTGTTTTCCCAAACGCAGAAACTCTGACTGTAGTTTTGCCTAAGGTTAGCACTGGTATATTTGTGTACGCCATTAGACAATTTGGTTCTAATTTAGGCGCAGGCGCACCTATAGTTCTCCATAACTTTTCACTTATAACCGTAGTTGACGCTTCAGGGTCATACAACATAGGTACCAGAACTTCATTTATTAGTATATTGTCTAACATAATTTTGCTTACTGTTATCTGCCCGATAGCCTTTAAACCCAAATCACTATCATCATCACTCTCTTTTAACCCTTCTGACATATCCTCCCTATCGTCTGAGTTAACACTTCTAACCTTAGGCGGACCTCACACGGTCAATATAGTGACTCAATATTTGATTTCTGTCAATATATTGACCGTGTAAGGGGTTTATTGAAGAAATATTTGTCGTTGTCAATATATTGACGGACCTTCAATAAAATTAAACTTATTTGATTTTTATTGAAGCTCTGTCAATATTTGGTGGTATTGTAGCGCTGTCAGTGGCAACTCGTGAAAACTTTTTCCAAAACAAACCACCTCACACGGTCAATATAATTTCCTTCAATATATTGAGTCAATATATTGAAGGAAATTATATTGACCGTGTGAGGTCCGCTTTAGGTCGATCCCCCTCTATAATCTTTGCCTTACCTTTTACGAGGCAAACCTTGGCTAAATGGTTTTCTTGGTCACAAGCTAGGCATTTTTTCCCTTTGGCGAAACAACTTTCCTTTCTCTCTTATCCTCTCTCTTATGTTGAGTACCTCTTCAACTCAAAAAAATATCTACCCCTTTCTAATATACTGGGTGATTGGCGATATATGTACAAAAGTAAATAGGGTGATTCTAAACATCATTGGCTACAACAATAAACATGTTTCTTTTTTTCTTTTAGCGAAGTTTACTAAAAATTTCGCCTTATGAATAGGTGATGATATTCATATTAATCGGAAACTTGGGAAATAAGGAAGTTTTTCCTGAAGTCCGAACAGTTTAAGCACGGTTCTAGTCTAAGTTATGGAACCAAAAAGAAGATGTTTTAATTTTTTTCTTAAAAATAAAATTTATATATGTACATTTTTTTGTCATGTAATTTGAGGGAATAAAAATGAAAATTACTCTTTTCTTATAGGAAATTTTGTCACCTTTACAACGAAACCAACAATATTTTTCTAGTATTTATACTTTTGGAGCAATAATTGTTTTTATGAGCAAAGGTATGCGATCTAAAAGAAATCACAAAATTTAAACTTATGGGAGAACGGTTAATATTTGACCCATGGTTTATAACGATTTGTTAATAAAGTTATCTCATGAAATTATTTAATTTTCAATTTCACTTAATATTCTTACGTTGCTTTTGTTCGTCAAAACATCACAGTTTATAGACCGGATAATTTTAATTATTGTCACAATTGTTCTACTGGGCCTAGTTTAATAAAGAATACACAATGAATCCAACTCGGATATTTCTACCGGGATATTTTTTCGGGGGGTTCTTTTTTTTACCGGGATACTTTTTAAAGATAGGTTTAGATATTTAATTTAGTTTTATCAATAGTTTGCCGTAAAGAGGTGGTATTACTATCAGCTTTAGGTATATTTCTTAGTGCACTATAATGCGCGTGTATCGTGTATATTCACAATTTTATCCCCATACCTATCTTTGAGGACGTCAACGACAGTATCATTGTTCTCGGGGTAGATTTTGTAACCCTCAACACAACGTTTGGCTTCCCCTCTTAACAAACTCAATAAGTACGTCAGTTTAGTTTCGTTTCCAAAATGTTGACCATGAACTGCGACTTTAAACGAGCCCCAGAACGACTCCCAGTCTAGGATAGACCCGCTAAAAATTGGAAGAGTTAATTTTGGTAATTTCGCAATAGGATTGGGTTTGCACTGAGAAGGGCCCTCAGTAGTGATCGTATCACTACTAGCAGTTAAGGGAAGAAGATGAGGTTTTTTAGAGTTTAGAGAGACGTCTGCCGCGTCCAGTAGTAAAGTTTTGTACTCTTCGGCTTTCTCCTGTAGCTTCGTAGCCTCGTCCGGATCCACCTCAGATAGTTCCATCAGTTTAGATTTTAGAAGTTCTACCCGATCTGTAACAGTTTTTAGTCTAGATAAAAGAGACATACCATCATCCATAGTTTTTATCTTCTTCTCCATGAAGTCCTCTGCTATCCTGGTGATCTTAGTAAGATCAGTTATCGAGAAGTCATCATCGATGAAACTCACTGAGCTTCCGGTGTCCAAAAGCGCTTCTGCTCTGACCCCTCGAACAAGTGCAATAACAGTCGCTTTTTTTTAAGGACGAAGGCGATGCAGCAGTAATACTTGCGAGCAAGTCCTCGTTTCTGAATTTATATTCCTAGAAGTTGTACAAACTTTAGCCAAATGACCTTTCTTTTGACATCTATAGCCGGACAATTTTTACGATTGTGTACTTGACCTCCACAGAAGAAACATTTTCGTTGACGAGATTTTGCAGCGGAAGAGTCATTTTGCGGAACATTACTTGATTGTATTTCTATCTGAGTCGTCTTATTTTGTGCCGCATTAATAGGTAGAGAATTATAGTTATTAGAATTAACTTCGGCCGTCTCTAGCGAAAGAGCTTGGTTATAAGCCTGGTCTAAGGTAAGAGAAAGATTTTCTAGAAGCCGCTGTCTTATTTTGTTTGAAATTAGCCCAGATATAAAAGCGTCTCTTATGCTATCGTTCTTATTTGTTTCGGCGTCGACAGGTGTAAAATCGCAATCTTTAGATAATAGCTAAAGAGATTGTATGTACGTATCAATATTTTCATCAGAACGCTGTTTTCTTGTCGAAAGTAAGTGCCTACCATTTATGATATTCTTAGGCTTTACATAGAGTTTTGCTAATAAAGTTATAGCTTCAGCGTACGACTTTACTGATGTAATTGTACACCGCAGGTGAGACGTGATATATAAGCAGCTGTAGCTGTAGCTTGTCCCAACCGTCCTTTACAGTAGGTTGAGCACCGAGGAAACTTTCGAAAGTCTTCCGCCAATGTCGCCAAGCTTGAGTCGCAGAACTATCAGCCGGGTCCGCATCGAAGCGTTCTGGTCATAGATATTTCTCCATTCTTTTTGCTTATTAAATTGAAATAAGCAAAACCTAAGTAATAACGGTTTTAATAAGTAAAAATTACATTGGATGGAAAATGACACGAATGACAGATAATGACAAAAACAATAACATTAAAAGAAGAAGAACAGGTTTACATCAGCGCCTTTGCAGGTCCCATAGCTTGTCTAAGCGCTCCGCCCGTGGACATTGTTCAATATTCTGCTACCAATTATGTCGTGACGTAGTTAAATGTAGTTAAATCTCAGGCAGTTTTTGTCGTGACGTAGTTAAATTTACACAAAGTTAAATCACTTGAGAAAAAGTTTATTTTTTCGATTTCATACAAAAATGACAATTGACAATAATCAATCTAAAAAAATATTATAAATAGGTTTTCATCGGCTTCCACGGCAACGCACAATGCTTTTAAAATGAAACATAAAAATATAAAAAATACCAAAAAAATCGCTTTCGCGACAGATATTTTAGAGAACATTTTATTTATGAAAGACTTAGGATAAGAGGATGATGCCTCTTAAGTAACAGATTATAATAAATATGTTTGAAGAAGCTAAAAGCAGTTAAATATGCTTAATGATAAACGGCACTATTTTAGACATAATTATTTAATCTTGAAGGCTCTAAAGTGAACAAACATAAGTGAAAGAATTATCTTTTGACTCTATGATTTAGTTTTCTTCAACAAAGTTCTATAAATAAAATTATGATATAGAATTAAAATTTATATTACAATATAAATAAGTCATTAATTTATTACTACGTCCATAGTAAATAAATATTATGTACTGTACATATTATGCATTAACTTATTTCATACAGTCTAAATTTTGTTATAAGTGTTTCATTAAAGGATGTTAACCCTATTAACATTACGTAGAATAAACTGAAGACCTAGTTCTGGTCCAATGTTATTTTATCGTCAAAGACCATTTAGACGGATAAAAGGGGTTAAAAGAGAATTATACGAGGGGTAGTGAGACTATCGGGCTAACAGATGGTTGGAGCCTTCTCGGCTGCCCGATTTGGGGCTGTTACAAATGGGCTAAGAGGTGGTGGGGGCAGGACGCTCTATATCTTTAGCCCCGGGGGCAACGCGGCCCAATCGAGGAAACAACCTCCCTTGATTAAAATGTTATTAGATAAGCGATGTCCCCCGGACCTCTTGGGCAATATGTGCCCCTTCTCTTCCTCTCCCAAGCGAAAATTATACTCTTCTGTTATCCTGAAAAACCGCTTACACCGTTCTAATTAAACACACCAACTAAAACAAGGTTCTCAAATGAAAGAAAAACCAACTCAAGTCAGACATTCCACCCATAGGTGTATGTAAGGAACCTCTTTTATTTATTCCGTTGTTGATTCTCTCAGTTAAAATACATGTATGGCCTCATATTAAAATTTGTTCCGTTCTAAGCACCATACTAAATATGTTCTTATTTTTAGTTATATATTTTTAATCATAAATATCATATGTATAAACATCATATATTTGTATTTTCTACGTGATAAATATAAATTTCAAAATAACATAAAACCAAATAACTTTTATAAAAACTTTTAAACCCAAAGAATTTAATTATGATAAAATAAGTCTCAGGAAAAGTATTTTCATGTAATAATAATAATTATTTTATTATTGATTTAATAGTTCAATTTTTAAAAACGAATAGGTAATTATGAATTAATATTAATTCAGTGATAACGAATATTTTCAGTGATTGATACATTTTTTAATTAAAAAATTAAATTAATTCAAAATTACCAATTTGTTTAGACAATGTTAAATATATTCTGAACAGTTCTGCTAAACCAATACTTAAGGCAAAGGAATTTTTACAGAGCGATGCACTGGGGCCTGTTTCCGGCTATAATTATTCTGTTTGAACACCTACAGCGAATCAAATTATTCTCCAAGTTGACGTTAGCGACTTCTCTCATTAATAATACATATACCTAAAGCAATATCTTGAAATGTTTGCAAATCCCCTTTAATAAAGTTTGTGAATAATTCTAAAATCTATTGGTAAGATTGCCCTTTGTTCCTAAATTTAATAACTAAATTCCTGCAGTTGCCATATTGAAACTCTTGTGTAAAATAAATCGCTAACCTTAATTTATTAATTTTACAACCTAATTATTTTCATAAAATAGATTACGCATCCATTAGTAGGCGAATTAATTTTAACATGACACAACGAGATATTAAAAGATCAATTTAGTTATTAATTTTCAATTAAATTATGTTTAAAATACGAAAAAAACTATTAGAGTAAGCTATTAAATTCATGTAATCATACTGAGAATTTATATATCCAATTTTCAGCATTGTAAAGGAAAGAGATTCTAATATCTTTTATGAGGTTTGCATAGATTTAAATGGAAATCGAGTAGGGTTCACAATATATGTATACAGTAAAAGAGGGAAGAAAAATTAGTTTTTCTTTGAATGGTTTCAACGCTCTTTTCGAACAAATAAATTACTTTGATAGCTATTGACTATGCAAGCCTTGAGTAAAATAAAAAATAAAAAAAGTTTTTAATCTAACTGCGAGTGAAGGTTCACTAGCAGCTATTTTTTATGCAATGTATTTTTATTTGTTATTATTAATATTTAAGAAGGAGCTACAGAAATTGATTGAATGTAAAATTAATAGATGGAATAATTTATTTCGTGAAAGTGGGGAGGGAGTAGATGGAGATTGGCTTCTATATTCAATTACTCGTATATTGTATGAATAATTTCCTTTAAAGTTAATTGGTCAAACAGTATGGCTATGGTTTAATTGACAGGCTGGTAGGGAGTAACGCTGTACTCTTACTCTCCCTAATACAGTGTGCATTATTCTCTTCTACCACTCTTACCCGAACAATTGAAAACGAATGGACTTTTTATAAAATGTTGTACGAGCTTCGTATAATAGTTGTTTCATTTTAAACCAACCCCATATAAATTTATCTTTGTAATGACAAATTTATAAATTTATCTTCTCTACTTGGTCTTTAAAAATAAAATATGTTAGACATAAGTGATATAACTTAATGTAGAACTTGGCGGATAAATGCGGTGTCAGTTTAGCGCCGGGGACATATTACACCATTCCACAAATATAAGGGTAATTAGCGGTGGACTGTAAATAGGTAATAACATATATNTCAAACTTATTAGGAAAAAAAATCAATCTAATAAAATTTATATAAATACGTGTAATTTACTTTGTAATTTAATGTATATATATGTATATATATATATGTATATATATATATATGTATATATATAAAACAACTAGACTTTTAACATTAAATTCACCACGCCCGCCTTGGCAGACCCAAAGGACGGTCTGTTCAAAAAAAAGGGTGGTGGTGGTAACTTCACTTACTATAACTAACTATTACGCAAACACACTCACATTCATACAATCTAAGTAAATGGTTAATGGTTGAATAGAGGGGCTAGCTTACGGACAGGACGTTCGCAAGTGCCAGGTAGTCACAACTGCAGAACGGACTACACCATCCTTCCCTCTGTAAACAGACTTAATCCTTCCTAAAGGATAAGACAACGGATGGAAATAATCTTCCTTGATCCAAACAAAATCACCAATAGAAAGATTTTTATCTGAGGTGAACAACTTTCCCTTTTGCTGAAGGGTGTGTAAGTATTCTTGTTCCCACCTCTTCCAAATACGTTGGGTGATTTGGGTCGTAAGTTGCCACCTAGACAACCTGTGCTCGTTGATATCTGATACGTTGCACTCAGGTAGAGCAAGTAGAGGACTACCAACTAGAAAATGCCCTGGTGTCAAAGCTTGATATTCGTCCAGAGAAGAAAACATTGCGTATGACGGTCGAGAGTTCAGAACAGCTTCGACTTTGGCCAGGATTGTGACGAACTCACTCAACGTAAGAATCCGAGACCCTATCGTAGGGAAAAGATGATACTTCACATTTTTTATATTTGATCCCCAAAGACCATTTTGGAAAGGTGCATGAGCTACTGAGAAATGGAACTTCACCTGGTTAATAGCTAAACCATTGACTAAGTCAGATTGAGTCTTACTCGAGCGAAGGAAGCTAACTACTTCTTTAAGTTCACGATCCGCACCTTTGAAATTGGTTCCTTGGTCGCAAAAGATATCGGAACACAAACCACGTCGAGAAACAAAACGTTGAAGACCTGCAAGAAATTCTTCAGAGGAGAGACTTGTCACTGCCCCTAGATGGCATGCTTTAGTCAAAAAGCAGATAAAGAGAGCGAAATACGCCTTGAAAGTCGCGGTTTTACGACGCAGACTTTCCTTTAAGATAAAAGGGTCAACCCCAACGTGTGAAAAAGGGCGACTAGGGACAACTCGCGCTGAAGGTAAGTTACCCAGAACGGGGGAGGGAGTAACAGCCTGAAACTTACGACAACGTATACACTGATGTATCCTATGCCTAATAACACTATGAGCTGACATGATCCAGAACTCGCGTTGAATCAAGCTGTGGACAGTTCTAGGACCTGTGTGCAGATAACAACGATGATAATGATCTATTATTAAACTTGTAAGAAAACTAACTTTAGGCAAAAGGTAAGGATGTTTACACACATAACCGAGAGAACTATTTGATAAACGTCCTCCGACACGTAACATTTATCATCATCTAAACACGGTGACAACTTCTGAAGTGATTTTTGACAAGGTTTATTCCTTTGAAGATTTGAAATGTCACTAGCGAAATGTGTCTGTTGAGTAATATAGACACACAGTTTAAGAGCAGCACAAAGTTCATCTACTTTTATGAGTCCAGTAGTGTGGGAATTAACAAGATAACGAGTATTATGAATAAAACGTAGAACATAACAAGCAACACGTTGGAGACGCAATAAAGATGAAAATCTATCTATAAATGAGTCTAGAGATACATCGTCATAACGAGACAACAACACTGGAGCTGCTTCAGGTAACGAATTTACTTATAGGCCAACTTGATATTGGTTCGTAGCATCAATATGAACCGTTGAACCATTGAGTACAAGAAACTAAGTCCTTAGGCGATAAACCACAAGAAGCGATGTCAGCGAGGTTCAACGATGACACTATGTGTTGCCATTGAAATAAGTGGGTAATCTCGTGAATAGTAACTACCCTATTTACCACATAAGTCTTTAAACAATAGAAATGATTATTTAACCACGAGAGGACTATGGATGAGTCAGTAAACAGATGAGTAGAAGTAGGTTTGACACGAGAAATAAACGATTGTAAGGATTCTAATAATTTAGACAACAAAACAGCACCTTGAAGTTCGAGCCTCGCGATGCTCAAGTTTTTTAAAGGAGCAACCTTAGTTTTAGACTTCAATAAATATACTCTAACAGTTCCGTTGTTATTTTCAACACGTAAATGCGTAATGGCTGCGAATCCTTTTCCTGAAGCGTCACTAAACCCGATCAACTGGCACTCACTATTAGAAGAAACAAACAAACACCTAGGAATAGTGACATCGGATAACAAAGGAAATTCTGTTAAAATGTTGTTCTAAATATTAAGTAGAGTCAGTGGAAGTGAATCGTCCCAACCTATATTTGACTTCCATACAGCTTGTAAAATAAACTTCATAAGAAATATTACCCACAGAGTCGTACACACGACTAATATAAGATAACAAACTTCGCTGCGTACAAACATCTAAATAGTGAGGTAGATTAATCATATAAGTAAAACTATCTGAAGAAGATATCCACTGAATACGTAGAATTTTAACAGTAGGACATGATTCATCACAAACACCTAAAGGTTCTGAAGAAATGTCGTGTTGAAGATTCTGTAAAAACTCACTAGAGTTACTATAGTCCGGTCGCCGAGCCATATGACCTTGAAATAGGGTACAACTAATATTTTATGATTGATTCTAGTACTATTTGATGTCCTGAACCATAATATGAGGGGTGCCAGAGTAGCACCCTTGGGCAACTTTAAATATCGAAGGTCAAAGTTCACGGGGTCAAAAAAGCAGAACTCACTCATTTCATTGCGAATGAAAGGGATTCGGCTGACCAAAATTAAATATTTGTAGTTTAATAAATGTTTATTATGTGAATAATATGTAAAGTAACGGTATACTATAGTTTGAAACACTATAGGATAGCGATTCAACATAAAATATGTTTAGAAACGGGTAAAATAAGAAATAATATGTGTGTATATTTCTTTTACTCTAATTAAAAATAACAAAATATTTTACTAGGATTAAATCAGAATATAGGATATGCACAATCAAAGGTGGACATTTGACTGTCACTGTCATCAAATTTAGTGTCATAAGTCTATGAAATGCCACACTATTCGCCGCCTCCGCACGCGCAATATTCTTTACAAGGCAGACATACATGTGCACAATTGCACCTTGCTCTTGAACATGGCTTCTCACTAGAACAGCTACATCTTAAACTTTTCAGCAATTCTAGTGGGGCCAACCCAAAAAAAGGGGGCAAAAAAANATTCGCCGCCTCCGCACGCGCAATATTCTTTACAAGGCAGACATACATGTGCACAATTGCACCTTGCTCTTGAACATGGCTTCTCACTAGAACAGCTACATCTTAAACTTTTCAGCAATTCTAGTGGGGCCAACCCAAAAAAAGGGGGCAAAAAAAAAAGTACATTTATTATTATATTATTATTATTTTTTAACATTAATTGATTATTTTACTCACAAACTAGACATTATTTTTGTTCACGGGATACAAGGTAGTTTATAGGCGAACATGAGGTCTAGATTAAGTGGGATGAGTATAAAGCCAATTTTTATACTATATTTAAAAGTAACTTTAATATAATAAAATTAAATTGTATTGTAATGAAAACATTATAAACTATACAGGACAAAAAAAAAACAATAGATGGGTCTACCATTTTATCCTAGAAATAGGGTCCGTTTTTGTCAGGTTATACTGTATTATTTTTTTGTAGTAATAAACTAATTATAAAATAATGCTTCATATGAGTACAATAATTTGTCACACATTGTAATTTTTCTGGTTCGAAAGAACAAAATTTCCAAAAAATCAGAGATGGGTAACCACTGCGGGGCCTCCGGAAGTGCGGCGCCCAGGACAGTCACCCGGTTCGCCCGTGAAAGCTGCCAGCGCTGCCACTGCTGCCACCTGTCCCTAAACACCCAGAACGGTGGAATACTTTCAGAGAGTGCAGAACACTGGATAAAAAAAATGGTGACATATTTAAAAAAAAATACATGTGGTGTCGCGGGACACCCGGTAGGAACGACGTTCCTTACATTTTTCATTAAATATAAATTATAAAATCACACTGCTAAAGACGTATACATTGCTAACTACTACTTATTTTCGATATACATATTTACAAAACCAAGTGACATTTGATTGGCATACAACAAAAATAAACAAAAAAAAGTCAAGTAACAGGGTTCCATAATAACATTTTTTCCCGTCTTTTTGAAGCTTACGTTTACGCGAGCGTTGCGCCTGAACGCTTGGGTGGATAACTTTTTTCAACGAACTCAGCATGGGCATTGGTAAAATGAACATGTGTACCAAACTTCAACTAACTCGGGGATCTTTTAATCAAGTTATCGTCATCGGTAAATTTCGTGACGGATTTTGCGTGACGGTGGTTTCATGACGTTGATTTTGGTCGGTTTTTTCGTATTCACTCCCGGGCTCCAGAACATAAGGAACTTCGTTCCAAAAATTATTCAAGTTTGGCAAAATCGCGGTGACGAATGGGGAGATGAGGTTCACGTACGTGTTATGGGAGCAACGAGTGATCTACATACTGTATCTACACGGTACCATATTGCAATGCATTCAATGCAACAATGTATAGCTGAGTGCACAAGCTTCATTGCACATTGCTATGGCTACCAGAAAGAAGTTCACGTCACATGTTCGATACAGAGTGTGGTTATCTAAGAAAATTCCTCCTAAAATTAAGAACCTCCCTCCGACAACAGAGGCATTTGAACTCTATATAAAACGATGCCATTTGTGCACTTGGAACGCAGCAATATCTTTGTTCTCCACCTGATTATGGATGGGCAAAGAATAAAGCAACATACTCTTTGGTACCCATTCAACTTCCAAGTAACAAAGGGTTGGCCCCACTAGAATTGCTGAAAAGTTTAAGATGTAGCTGTTCTAGTGAGAAGCCATGTTCAAGAGCAAGGTGCAATTGTGCACATGTATGTCTGCCTTGTAAAGAATATTGCGCGTGCGGAGGCGGCGAATTGTGTGGCATTTCATAGACTCATAACACTAAATTTGATGACAGTGACAGTCAAATGTCCACCTTTGATTGTGAATATCCTATATTCTGATTTAATCCTAGTAAAATATTTTGTTATTTTTAATTAGAGTAAAAGAAATATACACACATATTATTTCTTATTTTACCCGTTTCTAAACATATTTTATGTTGAATCGCTATCCTATAGTGTTTCAAACTATAGTATACCGTTACTTTACATATTATTCACATAATAAACATTTATTAAACTACAAATATTTAATTTTGGTCAGCCGAATCCCTTTCATTCGCAATGAAATGAGTGAGTTCTGCTTTTTTGACTCCGTGAACTTTGACCTTCGATATTTAAAGTTGTCCAAGGGTGCTACTCTGGCACCCCTCATATTATGGTTCAGGACATCAAATAGTACTAGAATCAATCATAAAATATTAGTTGTACCGTATTTCAAGGTCCAAGCCTGTTTTCTCATTTGGCAACCGGACTACTAGACCACATATTTAGAGTTATTCCACCCTTTTGTAACAAGGAATAGTGTTGCTCTTTTTTAAGTTTCAAATCCTGAACTGTTTCACCTCCACACAGAATATTGTCGACAAAAGAATCGTCTAAGAGTTTAGAAGCACCTAAGGGAAAAACAGCACCTTCGTCCCGAGCCAATTGGATTAAAGTGCGTTTGGCTAAAAAAGACGACGGTGTCATACCGTAGGTGACAGTTTTTAATTCATACTCTTTGAGAGGTTCACAGGGATTTTCTCTCAATAATATGAATATGTGCTGAAAAAGACAATTCTCCTCATCTAACAGTACTTGACGAAACATTTTTGTAACATCACAAGTGAACACATAGGGGTGTATTCGGAAACCTAAAATAACATCTCTAAGTGGAGCTTAGGTCCGGCAAACAAAACATCATTTATACTTAGATGAGAATGACGAGCACTACAACACGAATACGAGTAGTTAAGGAAGTAGGGTTAGAGACACAAAAATACGGCAAGAAATACTCCCTGGTCTAGTGGCAATATCCATTATACTCTAATTCCTCGTATTTTTTCAAACAATTAAAACAAGCTGTTTTTAACTCCGGCTCACAATGAAACCTGCATTCCTGAGATAAAAACCTGCGCAAAGCGACAGCATGCGATTGAGGAAACTTTAACATAGAACTGTCAACTTTAAACGGGAGCATAACAATATACTTGCCGTTAGAATCACGACGATGCGTTTTTGGAACTTTTCGTCACAAAATTGTGATCACCAGGACTCACAGACAGAGGTCGGATAACCTCCTCTGACTCCCAAAATTGATGCACTAATTTATTTAAACTATCTTCATCAGATCTAGAAGGAACGGTACACCTGGCTAACGTAATTAATGAAGAGTTATCAACAGATGATTGAGTGGGTCCCATCACAACGAGACCGAAAATAGTAGACAATGTTCCTAATGAGTTATCTAAAACAGGGGATTGATTTGCCGTTATTATTTGACAAAACAAATCTTGCCTAACAAGAATTCAACAGGGCGAGAATCATAAAAAATCCCGTCAAGTACTTGCCAGCAAGTTACTAAAAGGGTTTCTTCGGTCATAAGAATTAATTATAATTATTATTATATATTTTTTTAAACAAAAACATCTATTGTTCACTTTTAAAAATCAAGATGTGCATATATTATTATTCTTTACTATCTTCGGTATGC
>KZ652566.1:140423-157707 GCA_001010745.2 Gerris buenoi
AAATAAAAATAAAAATAATATTGTTAAGATATGAAATAAGATGAAAAGAAAGAAAAATAAAATTGCAGCTATGTAATTGTAATTTGTTTCATTGCACAAATAATAGTTGTATTAGGTCTCTGTTGTTTATTAAATTTGAGAGTAAAGGTATGTTTTTATTTTGTTTTTAAAAATGTTCATAGACTGTATTTGTTTGAGATGTTGTGGCAATTCGTTGTAATATTTCGGTTCTAGGTATGTAGCATGTCTTTGTTTCTTTTTTGTATTGCAGTTTGGAATTTGAACGGTTTTGTTTGTTTTAGATCTTGTGATTGTGAATACATGTGATTAACTTTTATTTTTTCTTCATTAAAGTAATGTAATAGAATTGATTTTTTGAATAGCAGGTTAAGAGGAAGCACGGACAGATCTTTGTAACACAGATCCGAAGGATATCTATAAGGTTAGTTTAAGTCATTGAGGCAAGAAACTATAACTTTGTAAAAGAAGGGAGAGATTAAACCGTCCTTGCTTGTGAGTCATAAAAGTCAAATATCGTTTAAAGAGCGTGTACGATAAAAACGTCGTTCACAGTAAGTAGTAGTGAACGCCCTGGTGTTCACACTTTCGTACACACTTTCCCTGGAAAGTGTGTACGATAAAAACGCCGTTCACAGTAAGTAGTTGTGAACGCCAGGGAAAGTGTGTACGATAAAAACGCCGTTCACAGTAAGTAGTTGTGAACGCCAGGGAAAGTGTGTACGATAAAAACGCCGTTCACAGTAAGTAGTTGTGAACGCCATGGAAAGTGTGAACGATAAAAACGCCGTTCACAGTAAGTAGAAAGTGTACGCCAGTGAAAGTGTGTACGATAAATACGCCGTCCACGGTAAGAAGATAGTGTACGCCAGCAAGTCATGAAAGTATAGCATAGTTCAAAAAGTTGTGTGATAAAAATGCCGTCCATGGTAAGTAGATAGTGTACGCGAGGGAGTGAGGGAGTCATGAAAATATAGCATAGTTCAAAAAGAACTACTCTGCAAAAAAAAATATGTATATATATATATATTTGTTAAAAATACAAATTCAAGAAAAATACGCAAATGTTTTCTGAAAGGCATCCAACTCAATCTCTTAGCAATCACCAACACAAAAATCCAAATAAAAAAAAAAACGTTGATGTCAAAAAATTTAGCAATTTCAAAAAGTTCTAAAGAAATTTTTATATTGGATATTTTTTTTTTTTATTATTTTCACAGAAAAAGGAGATATTTTTTAATTCAAAGTAAACAGAAAAAAAAGTTTTTAAAATGTATTAGAATCTTTGTTTAGAAATTACGTGGGCACAGGTGGACTGTATATAGGCCTTAAAAAGTTTGAAAAAGGCACTTTTGTAGCTGATTTCACCAATAAAAATAAATGTTAAAGGTCATTGTTTAGGAATTACGTAAGCTTATACTGATTCTCAGTATCAAAAGTGAAATAGTTTAACTGATTCGAGAGCTACAATTGTAGAGGCTTTTAAAAGGTTTCAATTTCGAAGGCTCAATGAAAACCTGAATAATGCAGCGGATTTGTAACGTTGTATTAGACCTTGAAACATTTTAAAGAATGAAAAATTCCTTTTTCGTTTTTCACTCTACGACTGCTTTTTCTTTTAATGTAAAATTTGTTTTTGTCCTTTTTGTAATTATAAATAGAAAAGACATTATGTAACGAACTGAACTGACGCCCAACGCTGCATCTCAATTCGAAATTTGAAATGGATATTTCTTTAAATAATTTTTAAGTTTTTGGTAGTCTTCATACTACGGAAAGTTTAAATATCAATTTAAATAAAATTGTAATCATTAGTAATAATGGGAGACAGACAGAGAAAACTGATATCAATTACGGCAGAGAAAAACCATTGTCCCGCGTAGCTTAGTTGGATAAAGAGCATCTGCACCGGAAATGCGGAAGGCCCGGGTTCGAGTCCCGGCGCTTGAGTCTATTTTTCTTTAAATAATTTAAAGTGTACACCCAATTTTTTCACTGTATAAAACGTATTGATAGCTTGTAAGGAGTAATAAATAAAGAAATAATACATTATGCGTCTAATGCGGAAAGTCGCATTTTGCATGCGTTTGTGGAGTTTGCACCCGAGTGACAGCAAGAAAAGCAAAATGCAGTTTTCGCACAAGTTGCGTACCGTACTTTATCTACAATTGTGGATTTTAATAATAAATACAGAAAAAAAAAATCCGCAAACATTCCGCACTAGGGCGGATAAAATGAGGAATTCTTCACCTCATTATAAACGCGCATGTGCAATGAATACAGCTACTAAAAGAATCACTTTCTGCGCATCTAAACAGAGATAATATAATGTTTATATTTCTTATCAATCTTTAATAAAACCTTATTCATTACGGTAAAACGCTGTGACCCATGTTCATCTTCAGTCATTTATTTAATACATTTTTACATGGATTTAGACATACTCATTTACTAATTTTCCTTAAGTAACATACTTTAATTTTTGCTTCCGAGCTTACCGAAGGTAACGGAAGCATTGTGTTCACTTTTGAGAACGAAAAACTTTTATGTCTCCGATTTTAAAAATTCCAAGACAGAAATCCGTTTTAGACATCAGGGAACATTTTTGGTCTTATTGTCTGTCTGTCTTTCTGTCTGTGTGTCCGCGAATTTTGAAACGTCCGACGATAACGTGAGTAATTCTTGACCGATTTTGATTAAATTTGGTATACATGTTCATTTTACCAATCCTCAGGATGAGTTCGTTGGACAACGTTATCCGCCTAATCGTTCACGCGTAACGCTCACGTAAGCTTGAACTTCAAATTTAAAATTGGAATTTTAGGCCGGGGAAAAAATCAAACTTCATCTATTCAATGAGACAAACATTTTTTACAAATACAATTTTTTGTAATACCAACAGGGTCACCGTTATGAAGTGTTAAAAATCGCTAAAACTATTAATAGTTTTTACACAATAACCAATATAGTAATATAACAATAATGTTAATGTTAATATAACAATAAAGTAAATGATTGGATTCGAGGAAGCTATGTTAACATTATAAAAATGTAACATTATAAAATAGCTTTAAAAAATACTTAAGGTACAGGGCTTATAACGTTAAAACTTAAAATATCTATCTTCATTAGAGAGAGTCTGATTTTAAACATTATCAAATAGATCTAACATTCTAACATCTAACAACAAGATCATCCATGAGCAAAACAAAGTAATCAATTTATAAGTAAGAATTAACTTATATGCTGTGTCATTTTTACATAGAATTTATCACTGAGAACATCTACTTATTAGAATTTATTTATTGGAAAACCTAATTATTTATTTACAATGAAATGGTTCATCGCAATGAAATAAGATTTTTCTTTATTTATTACCCGTTACGAGTCATCAGTACGTTTTATACAAATGTTATTTTTCGAACTATCTTTGACTATTAGTCCATTTTATACAGTGTAACAAAAATATCACTGGAAAACCAAGCTGTTTATTAACAAAAATATCACTGGAAAACCAAGCTGTTTATTAACAAAAATATCACTGGAAAACCAAGCTGTTTATTAACAAAAATATCACTGTAAAACCAAGCTGTTTATTAACAAAAATATCACTGAAAATCCAAGCTGTTTATTAACAAAAATATCACTGGAAAACCAAGCTGTTTATTAACAAAAATATCACTGGAAAACCAAGCTGTTTATTAACAAAAATATCACTGGAAAACCAAGCTGTTTATTAACAAAAATATCACTGGAAAACCAAGCTGTTTATTAACAAAAATATCACTGGAAAACCAAGCTGTTTATTAACAAAAATATCACTGGAAAACCAAGCTGTTTATTAACAAAAATATCACTGGAAAACCAAGCTGTTTATTAACAAAAATATCACTGGAAAACCAAGCTGTNACATACATAATATTATATACATACATATTATATACATACATAATATTATATACATACATATTATATACATACATATTATATACATACATATTATATACACACATATTATATATGTAGATATTATATACATACATTAAAAAGTGTTAAATTTTAGGAATCGATTCAGAATGGTCTGAAATGGATTTCCATGGAAAAAAGTTTCAAAAATTTTGAAGTCATTGAAATAGCTTAATTTTCCTCGAAAATTCGCTAAAACATTTTAAACAAATATTAGGTGGTGTTAAATTAACTGACGTTGAACATTTTGCTCTTCGCTTATTTTAATTAGATACAACGTAAGTTAATGTATATGATTTTGATGTGTATGTGTAGGTGGATTTACTTTACCCGAACGAAAAGGATCCACCCACACATACATAAGTTAATTTAGTTTTAATTTTTGTTTTAATTATTTAATTATAATTTTATAATATTAAGTTTCGTAGTTAATGAATTTAATCGAAAGCACATTAATTTTTTAATTCTTTTTCTATTTGGCGTCTATTAAAAATATTCTTGATTTCTTTTAAAGAGAAATACATTAATAACGTTTTAATATAAAAAGCTTTAATGTTATTGTGTTAATAATAACTATATTAGTACTTCATTATTTTTCTTTTTTATATTTAACATTTAACCCCTCTTTACAAGATGATAATTAAATCGTCTGCCAATTAGTGTGGCACATAGCTTCCACACATCCTGTCATAAATTTTATTGATGATATGCTTTTATAACCCAATATTGTATAATTTATTTAATTGATCCTCTTTTTATATTTAATTTTTGCCCCTTTATCATTTAATTTTTCGCCCATTTTTATAAAAAAAAAGTTATTAAAAACGATTTAAAAGTTTCATTTTAATTTAATAGTGTTAAAAGAAGTTATTTTTTATGATAATTTTGGAAATAAATTATTATTATTAAGATTGTGGGCACATAGATTAGAAAACAATGGGCACTGAATAAAGAAGCGGGAAAATTTAAAAAATTTAGACAAACATGAGTCGCAGAAGCAAAATATTCACAATTATTAAAGTGTACGATAAGCGGCGAATAATCTATTTTCCACGCTAAATTGATAGGCTAATATTTTAAATAAAATATAACGTAAAGCATGATGAAGTTCTAGGTGTTCCGGTGGTGACCACTGTCTCGAAGGGTGTAAATCCCGACGTTTCGCTCTAATACTAGACGCATCTTCATGGTGTCTAAGGACAGGTGGTAAAGAATAGTTTATAATGAATTTTAATACCCAAAGCAGTCAGGTGGTGGAAGGAGTTCAATATTTATCGACCTACAACTGTTTCTAATTCATAACGAGGAATATTTTATTCTAAAATTTAAAAATTATCTACCAACTAGTGTAGCACTTGGCTTCCTTGCATTCTATTTCATATACATTAATCATTTTTTTATACTTTTACTGGCCATTATTGTTTAAATTGTTTGTATTTCCCATTTTATCTTCTCCCATGTTTTAATCTATCAAAATTGTTTTGATTTTTTACATGAATTAAAGTATCAATTTAGCAAGATTTAAAGGCCGCAGACGGTTCAAATTAATCTGGGCTATCTACGGGTTTCTTTCGATAAACTATATAAAAGTTCCATTCAAATCAGATAAGTAATTTTGAAGCTATATGTGTAAATAAGTGTATGTTTGTGCGCATGCGGATGAGAAACAATGAGAAAAACAACAACAAATGTAAAAGTGTCCGCACGGGAAATGTTGCGGCCATATGTTGAAGTGAAACTACATCAAATCTCTAGGTTCACTGGAAGCTGAGATAATTGTGTGTGATTAAATCCAAGATGGTGACTATATGTTGAAGAGAGAGTACCTTTAATTTTCTTTTTTAGCAACCATAAGTCTATGTGCCGAATTTCAGATCTCTATGTCAATAGGAAGTAGGAGAATTACTGATGAATAAATCCAATATGGCTATAATTCAATATGGTGGCCATATATCGAAATCAAAATGGCCTTACTTTTCTATTTATGGTACAGTAGGGGAATTAGCGATCAGTCAGTCACTGTCACTCTTAGTTTTATTTATATATGTATATAGAACTAAGAGTGTCAGTGACTGACATCACTAATTCTTCTCTTTCCCATTAACATAGAGATTTGAAATTGGTACATAGATAGAGTGTACCAAAAATAGAAAAGTGCGACCATTTTGATTTCGATATATGGCCGCCATATTGAATTATAGCCTCCATCTTGGATATATTCACATTCTATAATCTCAGCTTCAAGTGGACCAAAAGACCTGAAATTTGGTACATAGACATATAGTAGCTAAAGAATAAAATTGAAGGACTTTTACTTCAACATATGGTCCCTATTGAATTACAACCGACATCTTGAATTTAATAAAACTCTATTATCTCAGCTTCTAGGGGACCTAGAGATCTGAAATTTGGTACATAGGCCTATGGTAGCTAAAAAAGGAAATTAAAGGTACTTTCACTTCAACATATGGCCGCCATCTTGGATTTAATCAGATGCTATTATCTTAGATTCCAGTGGATTTAAAGATCTTAAATTTGTCTTCAATCTAAAATTGAAAATTGAATGTAGTATACAATAAAATAAAATAATTGAAAATGCATAAAAAATAATATAATCTATTTTTACTAAGATACGATATTATGTAACAATAAAGATATATTAATTATATTGTTTTAATTATTATTTACACACAGCGCCAACTTCAAGACGGAAGGTGCGCGAAGCGCACCGATCCGGCTAGTATACATATATATAGATTAAGAGAGTTCTTTCTTTGTCACCTTAACCCTTTTATTTTAGAAAATAGATCAACTATTCTGAGGCACTAAAAGTTTTTCTCTGATTACCATAGTTGATAGTTCCGCAAGGTCTTGTCCTTGCTTCTCTTGAGTTCTTTATGCAACTAGATCTCTGGTTTATTAAGACTTGAAACTTGGTCTTTATCAATCCTTCCTGCAACTGTATTCAAATCATTTCGTTTATTCATCTAGTTTAGTTCGGTGGCTTCTCAATCAAACTCCAAGGCAAGGTTAGTTAGGGAGGTTCATTAAGGGTTTCTACCTCGAACCTTGCAGCCAAACTCCTCCCGAAATTACCTGTAATTGTTTAATTGAAATCACCCTAGTCAAGGATATTTTTGCAAGAGATATTTTATTTATATTATTCCATGACGAATTTACTAATTCTTTATAACATTTTACGTTTTCAGTAGTATTCATACTCACTTTTTATAAAGTACTCAATTAGTACCTGTACCTTGTACAATTAATTCGAAATTTAATTTTTAAGTTTTTGGTAGTCTTCATACTACGGAAAGATTTAATTTTAATTTAAATCAAATTATAATTATTATTAACTACGGGAAACATACAGAGAAAAATAGACTCCAGCGCCGGGATATGAACCACGGGCCTCTACATTTCCAGTATAGTGCTCTACCAACTAAGCTACACTGAAGAATTATTTTCTCAGTCGTTAATGATACCTTGTCCCGAATTCAAGCTTTCAATTTTTCCACAAGTCTGAGAAGTCAACATTAATGATGATGACCTAGAACTAGACCGTAAGTACCCAATTAGTACCTGTACCTAGTACAATCAATTATAAGTTCATTTTTTACGTTTTTGGTAGTATTCATACTATGCAAAGATTAAATTTTAATTTAAATAAAATTATAATTATTATTAGCTGTTGGAAACATACAGAGAAAAATACACTCCACATATAGAGGCCAATCCATTAGTGGTTCAAATCCCGGCGCTGGAGTCTGTTTCCCGTAGTTATTAATGATTATAATTTGTATTAAAACTTTTTCTTATAAGATACAGATTGTTCTGTTTACATTTATGGTTTTTATATTTAATTTGAACACAGATAAAAGTAATTGTACTTAGGAGTTAAGGTAAAATTAAAAGAAAAACTTTTTTCATCATTGAAGGAGCTTCTTGCAATAAATATGTATTGTATATTCAGAAAATAAATAATCAAGATGAGTTGCTATTAAAAGAGAATGATTATATAGTAAATTAAATTATAGTTGCAATAATACGCCGGGGGAGAGTGACGTCACTTACGTAAAAAAGTGTGTGTTGTTAGGTTAGCTGGCTCATAATATTGAATGTACCACTGGGTTTTATCAGTGCAATTTTATTTTATTATTATTTTTTAATCAATTATGTGTTTTATCATCTATAATGTGTACATTTATTGGCTTATTAATGATGTTACTGATATGTGATAAGGTTAAAAACAGTTAAAAAAGCATTTAATAGAGTAAAAAGAGCACATCTGTAAGTAAGTTATTTTACATTTTATTTGAGTTATTTGTTTTATCACCTATAATGTATACATTTGTTGGCTTATTAATAATGTTACTGATATATGATAAGGTTAAAAACAGTTAAAATACAGAACACTTGTAAATAATCTTATATTATGAGCCAGAAGATGGATAACCTGATGAACAATAGTTCAGGGCGCATGACGTCACAGCAACCTTTGTCACCTTTACGTAACCTCTCTGACGCGACGTATTAATGTTAAAAAATAATGTGTTACTTTTTATTTTGGTGCCGCTGCTCAGTTGGCGAAAAAAATACTGTCAGAGCCAGAAGCGGAGCGTCTTGAACCTTTTCCTTAACAAATAATTCCAAAATGGGGTCAGATATTAAATTTTAATATGGAGGTCATATTTTTTTCTATAGAAAGACGAATTTGGTGAAAATGTCAACAAAATTGGGGAAATAGTTTCAAAATTATTTGACTTTCAATTTTCAAAGTTCAAAAGTAAATATTTTCAAAATAGTAGCAGATATCTAAATTAAATTCAGTGTAAATGTTTGTCTTATAAAGTGGTATAATTGTTGCACATTTCAGAGCAATAAGAAACTTTCTTCATTTTCTACGAATTTTTGAAATGTTTACTGACTCAGTAAAATGGGTTAATGATTTAAAAAAGTTATTGTTTTTCTGGCTGTAAAACTACTTGTAAGGACTGACATTTGCACCAAGTTTCAACTCTATAGCTTAAAACCAGCGGCAATTAGGCGTGATACAGGCAGACAGACTGACACCCAGCTAAAATCCTCTCAAATCGTCTTAAAAACACCCAAAATGGGTAATTCCATTGAAATTTCTGTTTCGTATTTTTTTGGGTGAAAACAATACTTTTTCTATAAGTTAAGAAAAAGTATAAAAAAAGGAATCGAAACGAAATAGTGAAAGGTACAGAAGAAAGGATTAATTTAATCAGACGCCATCTTGTCCGGGAAAACGTAGGTGAGGGTGGGAAACCTTTAAACAAAGGCAAGGAAAACAAACAGAGAACGTAGGGAAATCACTTAAAGGATGAAAATGGTGTATGGAAAAAACTAGGTAGGGGGTAGGACAAACATAATACATCTCTTTGGTCCAACGGTATTTCCGGAAGTTAATACAATAAAGTTAAATTTTACAAATTTTTAGGTAGCCGTAACTATATGTATATGGTGACTAACAGTTTATTATTTTTTCAGTGGGGTGTCATTTTGAAGGTAGGTCACAAATATACGTCGAGTTATGGCGGCCGTTTTACCCCTTTTTTTCTTTTTTTCCAGAGGGGCTTTTACACCCGAAGACTCAGGCCACCTAGGAGGGCCCATCGAACAAACCCCATTTTACCCTTACTAATACCAAATAAGACATAACTTAAGATGCTAAAGGATAATACGCACATCTTGCGCCTCCAAAGTGCAACTTTTATTCATATTTTAGTAAAAAAAGAAAAATAATGTAGAATATATGAATTTTTTATCCGAAGAAACCCTTTTAGTAGCTTTCTGGCACGTACTTGACGGGATTTGTAATAATTTTTGTTGGAGATATTTAAAAAAAAAAATAATAATAATAATGTGTAAAGATATGAGAATATGCGATTATTTTTATCCTTAAAAGTAGATATGGATGAAAGGGGATTACATAGGAAAATATAAGCCCTTATATCTGTTAATTCTAAATCCCTTAAATTTTTCCATTAAAAAAAATAATATTAGGAAATACTTTTATCACGTACAAAAATTTAAATATACAATTTTGCGGCTTTAATTTATAAAAAATTCTAATCTTATATTTTTTTCTTCATTTAAGTATCAAATTATCTATATTTATTTTTAAAAAAATTTATTTAATGTTACTATTGAAAAATGAAAATTATACAAGTACAGAGATTGTTGCACTAAAATGATAAATCAAGAGTCGTTTTATGGTGACATCTCTGGTCACTGTTAAAACACCCGTCAATTTGCGTTCACTTTATAGACGTCATTTCCCTCTACATTACGACCGCTAAAGGTCAACCAAGAAGTCATGAACACTGAAGAAACTGAAAGCTTAGCTTCGTTTAACTTCCGAGTATTGCCGAAGTCAGTACAGTCGCCGCTAAGACAATACCCATTTCTAGTTTCAATGACACGCAGTTATGTCAAATCCAAATCTCACGAATAACAACCTTAGACCATGTAATATATATAGACACGCCCCTCCATTTAGCTGCCTTATACAACCCTGAGACCAACATGTTATGCCCGGTCGGAGTCTTGTTACTGTCAACATCAAAGTTTTGTTTGGTAGGCTTGTTTTTTTATTTATTCTTTGTTTATCTTATTATGACAAACTGGTAGTTCTTAACTGTTCGTGACGTCATAGCCCAGGAAAGATGTTGGTCTCACTGAGTAAGAGAAGGGGCGTGTCTATATACATGGTCTAAGATAACAACAGGAAAGTTTCCAGTCTATTAGGTTTCCTGTTTTGTTTGTTTTTATGCAGTACGAATTGTAGTCACAACTGTCCTAAACGATTTTTATACGATTCACAAATCCACGAGATGATGCAAATACAAAGGACGCTAGAAATAACAGGGTTGGAAATCAAGTAACAAATCAAACTCAGAAATAAATAGGGGGAAAAAGTACAGTCATGCACCATGACTTAATGAGCGACTTTTCAAATAAATCTGCGTATTATTGGCTTATGATAATATAGGAAAATTTTGGTTTAGAATTTGCATGGGTGAAAAAAAAAAATGGTACACAGGGGTACCGGGTACAAAAGTCAAAATAGTATTTACCCTTCAAGATGCATGTCGTTGGAAAGATCTTTGAGTACAGTAATTGTTGTTATGTACCCTTTTATCATATATATTAGTGTATAAAGGGGGTAAAATGGGGAAAAAAAACATTTTATGCTATTTTTGACCCTTATATGTACTCCGAAAATTCTGGTCAACGAACTCATCCTTTCTTTTGATATTATTGACATTTTAAATTTGTTTGAAATTTTTAAGTTCATCCTAAGGGGAGATATCGTCTGGAGTGACACATATATACATATATGTACATACATACGTAAAAAAAGTGTTAAAATTAGGAATCGATTCAGAATGGCCTAAAACGGATTTCCATGGAAAAAGTTTTCAAAAATTTTGAAGTCATTGCAATGGCTTATTTTTTTTTCGATAATTCGCTAAAATAGATTAAGAAAGAAGAAAATCAATAACAAAAGAACAACACTGTGTTTTTTGACAGTGGTCTATTTGATTAAAAACTGACTATACATGACACCAAAACAACGACACTAGAGCACTTCTCAGATTTCCATGACTTCTTGGTCGACCTTTAGTGGCTATTTAAAGCAGTGTCCACACTATGTCGACCGACAATGTTGAACGACAATGTCGAACAAGTGTGGACGTGTCTTTAGATTTTTAAAAAACTAGTGTGGACACAGCTTAACGTCCACCTCATAGTGACGTCACAATGGCTTGATTACGCGCCGCTAGGTAGCGGCACCACTCTAGTAGGAAACCACAGCCCAAGGGAGTTCAAAGATGGATCCATAACCTTTATCATCTTGAGAAGTGAGGTAATAACAAATGAATGAATGTGTAGGCGGGGGGGGGGGTCTTTTACAGGGAATCTGTCACTCAATTTGAGTGGCTTGTTCGAATTAATGAATAAAGAGAGCTTTCTCTTTAACAGTATTGAACGAGGAAGGGGGGGGGGGAGGGCACGCCCGTTAGATATCATGAATGAATCAAGATTACAACATTATATGAATGGAATTTAGTACATAGTTTAGACGCTTGAAGGTGACACCAACAATCTCTCTACTTTGACAATGATTGAGTTTTCTACAGTTTCCTTTATTTGTATTTTTAAATCATTTCTAAGTATTTCTTAGAATCACCTCAACCTCATTAACATTAGTTTATAAATGCTTTAATATGACATTATAGTTTGTTCAGTTCAGTCTATTTGAAGTTTTCTGAAAGTTCCGGCAACACTTCCGAATGAGTCTTCTGTACAGGACGGCCTCTTGGTTTCATCTGTGGTTAGAACTCCTTCGCTGAGAAACCAACATCTGTGCTTTGATATCCTTTCTAACCATCGTTCTGTCAAACAGAAGTAAAATCAGATAAATTAATATTACTTGCATAGTAAAGGTAAACATAAAATAGATCATAGATTATTTTGTTTAAAATTGTTTAAAAACGAGAATTTTCTACTTTTATTCATACTCAGAACACCAATTGTATCGGAAGCTATGTGATCATTCTGATGAGAATACAGGTGTCATAATATAGGCCGGAGGGAGTGAGGAGTGGCACCAGCTCCTCCCTCCCCTAGAATACCAACAAGATATAAAGGCCCCCATACACTGTCAAACTAGTTTGACAACTATTTTGATCAAACTAGCAAGTTTGTCAAATAAGTTTGATGCCCAGTGTACACCACACATAACCGCGAAATCAATAATTTTTGAAAAATTGCAACAAAAATAATAGAACCTGTGTCCAAGAGCTCGCATTAGTACTTAAATACATATAAATTGTTCAGAAATTCGATATATTATATATTGAGAATAAGGTTTGTTGCTATTTTTCAAAATTCTTGATTTCCCGGTTATTTCAACCCTCTTTTGCATAGAAACCATTCGACTTACAAAAAAAATGGTAAAGAGATAATTTGTAGGTATTTTTCACTTCTTCGTTTTCAATTTTTGCGTAAATAGCTTGCTTTCCAAGTTATAAGGCAAAATCCACTAAAAATAAAAGAAAATAGTGGTTTTATGATGATTTCTCATACTTTCGTGTAAAATTTTTGTTGGACAACTTCAGATTCGTGTTCAGCACACCGATTATAAAATAGAAATAAAATTAACTGCCAGCGCAGTCCGGCCACCAACCGTTTACACTTCAGCACTCTCCAAGCCTTCCCAATATTTCAACTCCCATTTGCGTGAAAACCGTACGACGTACAAATAAATGTTAGACATAAATTGTAGGTTATTTTCTCCTCTTTATTTTACTACTTTTAATAGATTGCTTTGCAAATTATAAGCTGAAAACCAATAAAAGAAAATAATTTTTATTAGTTTTTCGATGATTTCTCATATTTGCGTGGGGAAATTTTGTTGAACAACTTCAGATTCGTGTACAGCACCCCAAAAAACATAGAGTAAACCACAAACAACAATTACACCAGAACTTTCCACTTCAAACTACCATTTGACTGGACTAAAATTTAAGGAGTGCAGACAGCTAAAATTAATCTGGGACCAACGGCTGCCTACTTTCGACAAACCATCCTAATTTCATAAAAATCAGACTTACTTTTGATGATATAGAGGTACCTAAATGTATGTTTGAGCGGATGCAGAAGGGGAAACTTATATGGGACCATAAATGGGCAAATTACTATAATCCAATTTTAGTAAAATCGGACGTATAGTTTTTAAGATGTGATAGTTCGTAAGAATTGAGTGACAGACCGACAAACCAACAGACAGACACGAAACGTCAGATGTCTGAAACGGATTTTTGTTTTGTAATTTTTTGAATCGGAGACATTAAAATATTATAGTTCTTCAGAACACTCACATAACTTATGTTCGGTAAGCTCGGAAGCAAAAGACACTACTTGATTAAAGATTTCTGTATATAATTTCCATGGCCAAAATTTACAACAAATTAAATTAATAAATAATTATACTCTTACCATTGAGAATCGTTAGTTTTGAGGCTTCGCCACCATAATCCTCTGGTAACATTTTAGATGGAAAATTTGTCTGCAAAATACTATAGTCTTCCGAATGTACTTGAATCTGGCAAAAAAAAGAGTTAACACAAAATAAGTAAAAATTAAAAAGACAAAGATACTTTAGAAAAAGAAAGGGGTTTTCTATTATATATAAAAAATAATAGTTGATAAGTAATATTATTACTTATTTATGCACCTAGGGAATAGTTTGACATTATTTCCGCGTGACAGAGTTGATTCCTGAGGCAAAGCCGAAGGAATCAATCAACTAAATCCCGAGGCGAAGCCGAGGGTATTAGATATTTTAATTCCCGAGGCGAAGCTGAGGGATTATTATCAATTAGCTCCCGAGGCGTAGCCGAGGGAGATAATTATAACAAGGGAATAATAATGCATTATTCTCGAGGTACATACAAAATTTTATCTCCAGAAAAAGCGCGGTATAAGATTTATTCAAGAAAGAAAACATTTTCATTTCCTTGTTAAACGAATTTAATACAGAAATAAAATAGTATGAATGATTTAAAGCAATTAATAATCACTTTTAAAGTAATAAAAAATATAAAGTTCAACTAAAGCTAAAGAAAAGTAAACAAAGCATCGTAGGATGATTTGCAATACAGCTGCTGGGAGTTATAAAGCAGTGTTGCCAACCTGATTTCAACAAATTCTCTATATTGGCCATTCATTCTTTTCTATTTACAAAATAATTAGGTTGGCGAACGGGGATGATAATCCCGTTTTCAAATTATTTCCCTGTTTTCACATTATTTCCCCGTTTTTGAGAACAGGGATGAAAAGACCAACATTATTACCTCTAAACTAGCCCTGAAAAGTTACTTTTCGTCCCTACTGGAGATAAAGGAATATTAAATATAAAACTTCCCCAGGAGTCTCAATGTCTTGTAGGGCAGACTATTGTTTAGAACCNAGGAATCAAGGCAACTAATTCCCGAGGCGAAGCCGAGGGATTAATACCAATTAGCTCCCGAGGCGTAGCCGAGGGAGATAATTTATTATAACAAGAGAATAATAATGCATTATTCTCGAGGTACATACAAAATTTTATCTCCAGAAAAAGCGCTTTATAAGATTCGTTCAACAAAGAAAACATTTGTATTTCTTTAATAAACGTATTAATACAGAAATAAAGTAATATAAATGATTTAAATGATTTAAAACAATTAATAATCACTTTTAAAGTAATAAAAAATATGGGATTCAACGGAAGCTAAACAAAAGTAAACAAATCATCGTAGAATGACTCGCAATACAGCTGGGAGTTTAGATGCAGTGTTGCCAACCTGATTTCAACCAATTCTCTATATTCACCTTTCATTCTCTACTATTTACAAAATAATTAGGTTGGCGAACGTGGATTATAATCCCGTTTCCACATTATTTCCCCGTTTTTGAGAACATGGATGAAAAGACCAACATTATTACCTATAAACTAGCCCTAAAAAGTTACTTTTCGTCCCTACTGGAGATAAAAAACATTATTGTAATCATACAATAATAATGCTCTGTTCAGAGTTAATTTGATTAAAAATACCAGAATCATTTTCATTTAAGTTTAAAAATTTAAAATTATTTATTAAAAAGAGAATTATAATAATATCCCTTGCAATTTTCTGATCCTTAACTATTAATATAAAAATAAAATTAAACGTTTTCTACGAAATCTTAGTTTAGCTAAATTAGAAAAGAGGAATGATCTACTGACCCTTTCTAAAAGCTTTTTACTTATTATATTTTTAAGTATTTTATTCACTATGAAGTCACACGCTGGGGGGGCGCTGTAGAACCAAATTCCTCGAATTCTCAAAGGGTACACTTTCTGAAAAAAGAAAAAAAAAAGAATTTTTTATAGATTAAAAAGAAGCATAAGGGTTTCTAGGATGACCTTGAAACCCTAAAAAAAGGAATTAGGGCTGCCTGCTTAAAATAGAGTTAACTTTAGGATATATAACATTCTTAGTTTCGCTTAGCTCTTTCGTCGTAAAAGCTATATTATTTATTTTTAGTTAAAAAAAATAATTCATAAAAATGTTTCAATATTTCGTTTTATTTATTAAGGATTATGCAGTTCCACTTTTAACTCTTTCTTCCTCATTTTTGTTCAAAATGAATGCTTGGGGTTATTTTATATTGCTTCCAGTAATTCTGACCAACCAGAATTTTTTTTATATCTTATAATTGAAACATTTCTTGACAGATATCCATTTGGTCTCGTGTCTGTCTGTCTGTCCACTTAACATTTTTGCGAACCAATATAAACTTTAAAGTACTCGTCTGAATTTGATGTCATTTGGATAGTAGAGCACAATTAGTCTAAACGTCAAAATTATACAAATTTAATTTCTTACTTGGTACTTTTATTATGTAAAAAAAAACAAAAACAAAGCAGCAATTGTCACAGATTTAAAAAAAGGGGGGGAAATTATATAAGAAGTCGTAAAAGCAAATAAGCATTGAAGTACGTCATAGAACACGGGGAAGCTTCTAACTTCCAACTTCCATGACAGATATCCGTTTAAGACATCAGGGTACATTGTTGGTTCCGTGTCTGTCTGTTGGTCAGTCAGTCTGTCTGTCTGTCGCTCAATTTTTGCGAACCAACACATCTTAAAAACTACAAGTCTGGTTTTAAGGCTGCGCGGGAACGGGGATCGACAAACGCGCCATAAAATCACGCCTCTAATATTAAACCTAGAGACTTGAAAATTTGTATGCGTATAGTTTAGGAAAAGCCAGAGGGTTGTTAGTTTTCGCTTTTTTCTTATCGCATTTATTTTTTTTTATAAAAAATAAAATGTGTGAGAAAAAAAAATTGAAATATAAATTTTAAAATTTTAAAAACAGGCGGAAATTTATATTTTTACAAAAAATATTAAGCTGGTGAAAAAAATACAAGATGAGCGGAAGGATTGAATGCTAGTTAATAAAAAAAGTTGAAGAAGAAAATGTTAACTTCTATGGGTTAATTTTTGGTCAGCGGCCACCCTTTTTCCACATACACAGCTTGAAAATTATCCAAGGAAAGGAGTGTCGCGATAGTTGGTCGATTAATTTCTTTTAGATCTCACTACTCAAGAATTGAAAACTACGACTTAAAAATGATTAATTTGATATGTTATATTTATAATCTCATTATGTTTGCTTCCGAGTTTAACGAAGGTAACGAAACGAAAGCATTATCATCATTTTGAAGAACGAATTTTGT
>KZ652567.1:88196-100325 GCA_001010745.2 Gerris buenoi
CGTACTTTAGACGATGTACATGAAGTTTTATTAAAATCGTTACGTTAGAACGTAAGATATCGGTAAAAAGGTTGTTTTCTCTATTTTAAACGTTTAGGTCCGCTTTAATAGTTTTAGCAATCTTTATTAATTCATAGCGGTGTCGTTGTTGGTTTTACTAAAAAATATTATTTGAAAAAAAATGTCGTCTCATCGAATAGGTGGTGATAGAATTTTTTCCCGTCCTGAAATTCCAATTTTAAATTTCAAGCTCACGTTTACGCGAGCATTGCGCGCGAACTCTTGGACGGATCACGCTGTCCAACGAACTTAGCCTGAGTATTAGTAAAAGGAACACGCATACCAAATTTCAACTAAATCGGTCAACTTTTACTCAAGTTATCGTCGGACACGTCAACGTTACGGACAGACAAACAGACATCCAAGATGCATATTTCGTTGAATGTAAGAAGCTCGCTTACGCTCGCTTCAATTAATCAAACAGCAAATTAGTTTTGTTAAAAGTAAACAAACTCGCAAATCGTGAGCAAAGGTGAAGTATTCCTCTTTCTTTCGACACTATGGGGGAAAAAAAGAAGAATTATGAACGAGCATGCGCAATGAATACAGCTACGAAGAGGGCCACTTTCAACGCATCTAAACAAAGATAATGTTCATATTTCGTCTCAATCGTAGATAAAAGTTTTAACATGTGCACAAGATTAATCAATTTTTAGATTTTCGATAATTCCTTCAAATAAATTTTAAGTAAACGCAATAACTTAATGCCTAGATAAACTTAAATCCATTAAGATGGCTGATGGCTTATTTCAATAGATAAACTTAAATTTGGCTTATTTCCATAGGTAAATTTAAGTATCCTGTTTTAGGAATAGGTACTTCAGCTTGTAGTTTAAGTTTATACAAATAAAAATACAAAAAAACCCTGTACTTCTATAAGGAAGTTTTATTCATTACTTTTATAAGCCAGTTGCTTTTGCTTATAGGAACGAAGTTAAGCTTATACAAGCGCTGTTCGCCGCCTTGAGTCCACATTAGCTTCAACTTGGCGGTAAAGGCTTCATCAACGCAAGTTTTCAACCTGATGGGAAGAATCGTGTATTCTTCAGTGTGTACATCTGAAGTCACGATAAAAACTTCATTATTAATAACTTTACAAAGTCATAAAAAATAAAATAAATGAAGAAGAAGAAGAGTATAGCCTCGGACCTAGGAGATAGCATGCAAAGTGCAAGCTAGAAACACAACAACAAGCTAGAATTGTGTGTATATATGTAAGGCCACCCCCCCTCCCCCTCTCGGGTGGCCATAATGTGTCACTAGCTTAATTTAATCTTTCAGTTCCCATTCCCACTAAGAATATTCGGTCGGTTAAGTTCGTTTGCTGAGCATTGTTTAGCCATAAGTTGTTAAAAAAGTTTAGTCAGGTGGAGAGCGGTCATGTCCCGCCCATTTTGGCGGAAAATTAATCATTAGACCAAAAATAAAGTTAAAGTTACAGGTAAATCAACTGACGACCTAAGCCGGTAGTTGATTAACCTGTAAAAAATCTTTCACTTGCACGAGTTTCGAAACACAAACTTCGTTACATGCAATTTCGTTTATTAAACTTGTCTCGAAACAAGAACCTTGCTACAGGACTTACTTTGGATTTCGTTTTATCCAAGCCAATTTACTCTATCGTACCTAAAGAAGAAGTTTCACTTAAAAAAAAAAAATAATAATAATAATAATAGCTAAAACTAACATAACCTAATGCAGCTGAAACCTTCCATTTCATCAAAAAGAAAACGATTTATTCGTTTTATCCAAGCCAATTTACTCGTCCGTGCCTTAAAGAAGAAGTTTAACTTTAAAAAACTAGCTAAAACTAACGTAACCTAATGCAGCTGAAACCTTCCATGTCAACAAAAAGAAAACGAGTTGTTTACACAGTTCAAATTTGATGTTTCCATAGCTATTCAAGGAGATTCCTTAAAAAATTTAACTAGTTCAACTTCTTTTCCATCGGCAACGGCAATGAGCAATTTCATTGATTCAGTCATACATGTTTCAATCACATGAAGCAATCACTCCAGGAGATAGCGTGCAAAAAAGTGTCTGACCAACATATCAAGCTAGAATTTTGCGTATAAGTAGGTAAATTTTTTGGTGCCTTTTAAGGATATATGGTTGGCGGGACATAGCTTGGCAATAGGCATTTGAAAAAAACAGAGAGAGCGGCTTTGTCCTGCCCTTTTTGGTTTTGGTGGACAATGTGATTTTCATGATCCTGGTGGTTAGTAGACAAAAAGTTTATGATAGTTTGTCACTTATTAGGTTAGTTAGTCAAATATTACTCCAAATCTAAGAGGCCTCCTACTAATGGACGGACTACCATCAACTTGATTTTTGGTTGACTGACTAATTTTGTACTCAGGATCTCAGAGCAAGGAAGGGGTAGAGGGAGCAATGCTACTTGAAAAGTGGTTCATTATGCTCCCCCCATATACTAAACCTTTCAAGCGAGCTCAATCCGAACTAAAGTGATCACGTGGTCACTGGTCCTTGTCTTATTGGCATATTCCTTGTCTTTCCGTCTCCAAAGACGGTTGTCAACAAATCCTTATCAGTAGCATTATTTGATAAACCTCTCAAAGATTGCTATTGGCTATTTAGGAACTGTTATACCATCGATATTGTTATACGTTTATTAACGACGTTACTGCCTTTAGGTAATGAATAAGGTTAACAACAAACATTTATGAAATCCTTATCAGCTGATATTAGATAAATTTCGAGTTTTTATCGAGATCGATATTGTTTCACTAAGCTGCCGCTTGGAGAGCTAGTATATAGGGGGAGCATAATGAACCACTTTTTGAGACCCAGATTCTATAGTATTGTTCCCTCTACCCCTTCCTTGCTCTGAGCTTAGGATAATGAAAATCACATTGCCCACCAAAAAGGGCGGGACATGGCCGCAGACCACAGTTATTTTTTGTTTTTGTTTTTTCAAATGCGCCTATTGCTAAGCTATGTCCCGCAGACGAATTTAGCCAACCACATATTCGTAAAAGGCACCAAAAACCAAAACATTTACTTATAAAGAAAATTCTAGCTTGATATTAGTCAGACACTTTTCTGCACGCTATCTCCTGAACTATAGAAATTGAACTGTCTAAACGGACCTTAAGTTAAAAATCACGACAAAATTGTTTCAAGTTGTCTATTGAGCCTTGATCGCACTTGGCAAGAAATTTAGTCGAGTGGCGAGAAGATTAGTAATTAAACGTATCTTAACGGAAACATTTTAGTCAAGTAGTGTACTGGACAGTTTAGTAAAGTGCAAAATGCGAAATGCGAACGGATTTTTGGTGAGCTGCTACTAGCTCATTTACTAGATTACTCGTCACTCGACTAAATCAAGTGCGAACAAGGCTTTACACTTTTTAATAATTTATAATGAAGTAGTTGACATACCAGGTATGGTGATCTGTTTCTGGACGTCGATGAGAGGCGAGTCGCAGGTGATATCGTACGTGATGTTGCTCTGCAAGAAGGAATTCCAGTTGCGGATCTGAATGATGTTGGGACACAGAGTGAGAAGCTCCTGTTCGAACAGCTTCAGACCGATGTACCGACCTGAAGTCAAGACACGCAACCTATACTGCGGTTTACTACTAGTACTGCGGTTTACTACTAGGATACTGCGGTTTGCAATATAATACCTAACTTTTTTTTTACCTTAAAGCTCCTCAACCAGTTAGCCAGTGGCTCAAGACTCTCTTAAAAATCTTTAAGGATTCTTCAAATGACTACGTTAATTTTTACGAATTAAAGACGTTTTTATATCTNTTTTTTTTACCTTAAAGCTCCTCAACCAGTTAGCCAGTGGCTCAAGACTCTCTTAAAAACCTTTAAGGATTCTTCGAATTACTACGTTAATTTTTACGAATTAAAGACGTTTTTATATCTCATTCCGGGTGGGACCAGGGGGTTGGACTAGCCTATATGGGGCATCATGTATAGAAATGCAAAAACTAACAAATATAATGCATACATAATTAAAGTGTTTCCTGTATATTGATATTGTTGCGGATAGGTTAATTAACACTCAATAATTAAAACACACTTTGGATTAATAGGTTATATTGGAATAAGAAACACAACGGGGGTGGAGTGGTTAGATGTAGCGACTCGGTACGGAATTGGAGGTTGGAAGGTTAGAGCTGGACTGTAAAGCACNTTAATACTAATATCCTTATTCTTAATTTCAACGCACATTGTTATTATTACTAGCATAATATTATTTTTAATACTAATACCCTTATTTTTTTTTTTTAAGCACATTGTTTGTCACCTTATGTCATTTAAATTATTATGTATATATTTATTAGTTTATCTTCAAATGGTAATAGAGTTCTCTATACTATCTTAAATGTCCATTATTAATTACAGTGGGGTTTTAATTTTAGAATGACAATAGAAATCGAATTTAAATTTATCAGAATCGAATCGTTGACATTTTGTTTCATTATTCTTTCTTTCATTTGTTTTAGTATCGAACAATGCCACGAGTAAGACCCCGTACTACTGATAGAGGAAACTGGTCAGAGCAAGATCTGAAAAAAGCATTACTTCTTATTAATAATGGAACTTCAATTCGAAGAGCAGGAGCCATAACAAAAGTTTCAGAGAGAACTATAAGAAGAAGGATGAAAACAGGTAACTTAATTAAATCCGGTTGCGGTTCACAACCGTACTTGGGCTTAGACGCCGAACAAAAAATAGCCAACCATATCACCGCCTTACAAAAGTGTGGCTTTGCACCTACTCCCACCACCTTGAGGCAGGTAGCATTTGAATTAGCCCGACGAATGGGACTGAAGGAAAAATTCAATGCCCAGTCAAAATTAGCAGGGAGAGACTGGTTAAAATCATTCTTGATGCGTCATCCTGAATTGTCAGTTAGAAAAGCGGAAGGGGTTTCGATCCCCAGAGCCATGGGAATGACCGAAGATGAAGTAAATAGATATTTTGATCTTTTGGAACACACACTTACTTCGAATAATCTTATAAACTCCCCTTCCTGTATATATAATACGGATGAAACAGGTCTACAGTTAAATAACATGCCTGGAAAAGTTATTGCCGAAAAAAGTTCCGGAGATGTACAAGTAATAACTAGTCGCAGAGTGCCTCTCTCCTCCGTCTGAAAAACCAAGCTGCAGTAACGCTCAATCCTCTCTTCAACTTCAACCGATTCCTACTACAAGCGACTTTCAGACTCCCACAAAACTTTAAAAAAAATATATCTCCTGTTCCAAATATAAGCCCTAAACGTCCATGATTCAAACAGATAGCAGCTACATTAACAAGCAATACCTACATCCAGACCCAAAAATTAAAGGAAAAAAATAGAGCAGAGAAATGTAATAAAGACAAAACCTCAAGGAAAGTTAATTCAGAGAAGAAGAATACAAAAAGGAATAAGAAATGAAAAATGTCTATATCATATACTGTACTTATAATCGGTTTAATTAAAACAATTATCTAATAATGGGAAAAATAAATACATGTGACTCGTGACTCATAAAACTCGCTTCTATTTTAAAGATCTTATATAAAGGTTATACATTTATCAGGTTACAAAGTCTCAGTGTTGCCAAAAGGTAAATAATACACAACAGTTCTCCCCCCACGTAAATTTATCTAAGCTTTCTCCTCTGAATGTAATTTAGATCTAAATTCTATGATAAGTTCATCTCCTTTACGATTACAAGTCCAACTTAATCACAGGACGCCTTACTCTGGTTGATCTCCCCTGTCCATCTTGTGCTTCTGTTAGCTGCCTCCGAGGAGTGGTTGAAGGAGGGCCCTTCTGAGGTGTTGTTGCAGGCTCGGACTAGGGTAGGGATTGACATTGACCGTTCTCAGTTGAGGGAACATTGCTTGAACTTCCCAGTTGTTCTCCATAATCATCTTGAATGGTAGCCTCATTGTCCGCATCATAGAGGTTGGGAAGAGGTTGAGGGACAGTCGAATTCTCTGGATTGAAGGGTTGCACTTCTGATCTGTTGATTGCGGCATGTCTTCTGNCCCCATAGTCATCATCTGTTGTGTTTTCTGTGGTTATTAATGGAGAGCGTGAAAGGTAGTCTGCATTAGAATGTTCCTTGGAGTGTCGAAACTTGATGTTGCAGTCGAAGCCTGAGAGGAACATTGAGTATCGAAGTAGTCTTGACGCTGTAACAAGGTGTTTCCCAGGGGTGTACCGGAGCCTTAATTTGATTGTGTTTTACTTCTGCGCATGCCCTGCACGCACTTGCCATTCTCTCCAGGTCTTTGTCTATGTTCTTCCAATAGCAGTATCTACGAGCAAGGGATTTTATGAAGGATGGGTTGCATGAAGTTCCCCCAGAATATACTGTTGTAGGGATTTTGGTATGACAATGTGTTCTCCTCTTAATATGACGGGTAGGGATTGACATTGACCGTTCTCAGTTGAGGGAACATTGCTTGAACTTCCCAGTTGTTCTCCATAATCATCTTGAATGGTAGCCTCATTGTCCGCATCATAGAGGTTGGGAAGAGGTTGAGGGACAGTCGAATTCTCTGGATTGAAGGGTTGCACTTCTGATCTGTTGATTGCGGCATGTCTTCTGCATGCCGCTTCACAACTATCCCTTCCTCTAGCTGTACTCAATAATGTAATTGATCAAGAACCTTCAGTACTTTGCCAAATTTCCACATTGATCCACCACTGTAGACTCTTACTTGAACTCTGTCCCCCTTGTCAAATTTCAATTGTTTTGGCAGAATGTTGCTCTAATTCTGGCACTTTTCTTGATTGTGGAATTTTAATAGGTCTAGTTTTGTAAGCAATTGTCTGTTTAGAAATTTCTCAGCTGGAGATTTCATCTCATTTGAGAATGGTGTTGCTCTGTAGTAAAACAAAATCTGGTGGAGTTTCTCGTGTACCCTTCCTGGGTCCTCTGCCATTGATTTTNATAATGGGAAAAATAAATACATGTGACTCGTGACTCATAAAACTCGCTTCTATTTTAAAGATCTTATATAAAGGTTATACATTTATCAGGTTACAAAGTCTCAGTGTTGCCAAAAGGTAAATAATACACAACAGTTCTCCCCCCACGTAAATTTATCTAAGCTTTCTCCTCTGAATGTAATTTAGATCTAAATTCTATGATAAGTTCATCTCCTTTACGATTACAAGTCCAACTTAATCACAGGACGCCTTACTCTGGTTGATCTCCCCTGTCCATCTTGTGCTTCTGTTAGCTGCCTCCGAGGAGTGGTTGAAGGAGGGCCCTTCTGAGGTGTTGTTGCAGGCTCGGACTGGGGTAGGGATTGACATTGACCGTTCTCAGTTGAGGGAACATTGCTTGAACTTCCCAGTTGTTCTCCATAATCATCTTGAATGGTAGCCTCATTGTCCGCATCATAGAGGTTGGGAAGAGGTTGAGGGACAGTCGAATTCTCTGGATTGAAGGGTTGCACTTCTGATCTGTTGATTGCGGCATGTCTTCTGCATGCCGCTTCACAACTATCCCTTCCTCTAGCTGTACTCAATAATGTAATTGATCAAGAACCTTCAGTACTTTGCCAAATTTCCACATTGATCCACCACTGTAGACTCTTACTTGAACTCTGTCCCCCTTGTCAAATTTCAATTGTTTTGGCAGAATGTTGCTCTAATTCTGGCACTTTTCTTGATTGTGGAATTTTAATAGGTCTAGTTTTGTAAGCAATTGTCTGTTTAGAAATTTCTCAGCTGGAGATTTCATCTCATTTGAGAATGGTGTTGCTCTGTAGTAAAACAAAATCTGGTGGAGTTTCTCGTGTACCCTTCCTGGGTCCTCTGCCATTGATTTTAGTCTATTTTTCAGCGTCTGGACAAACCTCTCCGCTTGCCCATTTGTGGCTGGATGCCCTGGTGCGATGGTTTTGTGCAGAATCCCATTTCTGTGCAGGAATGACTGAAATGCTTCGGATTTAAAAACTGATGCATTGTCACTCACCAGGACACATGGAATCCCGTTTCGGCTGAATACTTCTCTTAAGTCCCTTATGGTTGAGTCAGTTGTAGGTGCGGATTGTTAGATCGTCACTTCAGGCCATTTTGACAATGCGTCAACTATTATGAGGAAGTTCCTGCCCTGAAATGGCCCCGCATAGTCTATGTGTATTCTTTCCCAGTTTGAAGAAGGTGTTTCCCAGGGGTGTACCGGAGCCTTAATTTGATTGTGTTTTACTTCTGCGCATGCCCTGCACGCACTTGCCATTCTCTCCAGGTCTTTGTCTATGTTCTTCCAATAGCAGTATCTACGAGCAAGGGATTTTATGAAGGATGGGTTGCATGAAGTTCCCCCAGAATATACTGTTGTAGGGATTTTGGTATGACAATGTGTTCTCCTCTTAATATGACTCCCTCGTGTAGACAATAGTCTGTTAATTGCTGTGTACCCTCGCGTAGTGCTTTTTTCATTACCGATAATTTGAGGTCTTTGTCTGTTTCTGTGACAATCGTCGCAAGTGCGACTGTATCTGACATTACATTTGAAATTATTAAATTAAAAACCCCATAGTCATCATCTGTTGTGTTTTCTGTGGTTATTAATGGAGAGCGTGAAAGGTAGTCTGCATTAGAATGTTCCTTGGAGTGTCGAAACTTGATGTTGCAGTCGAAGCCTGAGAGGAACATTGAGTATCGAAGTAGTCTTGACGCTGTAACAACCGGAAGTTTTGAATGAGAGTTGAATATATATGATAACGGCTGATTATCTGTCACCAATGTAAATTTGCGCCCAAAAATGTGAGGGTAATATTTGTGAAATGTCCAATGAATGGCTGCTGCCTCCTTATCTAGCTGGGAGTAGTTTTTTTCTGCCACACTGAGCGAGCGTGATGCAAAGCTGATTGGGCGTTCCGTTCCGTCAATTATGTGTGAAAGTATGGCTGATAAGCCTACTGGACTGGCATCTGTAGAGAGAACTAAAGGGAGAGACGGATCATATCTTACTAAAACTCTGTCACTGGTTAAAGCTTCTTTTATCTTCTTGAAAGAATTTTCGCATTCAGATGTCCATACAAATTTTTGTTTTGATTTAAGTAGTTCATATAAAGGGTAAAGAGTAGCTGTAATGTTAGGTATGAACTTTGAGTAATATGATGTGCACCTTATCAGTGTACGTACGTATTCAGTATTCTTTGGCTTGGGAGCTTCAAGAATGGCCTTTACTTTGTCCGGACACTTTTTTAATCCCTCTTCGTTTACAACATGCCCAAGGAATTTGATCTCTCTCTGGAAACATTTACTTTTTTGTTTATTGATGTGTAGGTCAAAACATTGCAGTCGGGACAGGCATTTGTCCGAACGATGAAAGCATTCTTCTAATGAATTTCCCCAGATTACCACGTCGTCAAAATAAGAAGCTGTGCCTTGAAGGCCTTGTAGGACCAAATCAACAAATTTGCTAAATTCACTGGGTGCTGTTTTTATCCCAAATGAGAGACGTTTCATCAAGTATATCCCTCTGTGGGTTGATATAGCTTGTATCTTTTGGCTCTCTGCATCCATTGGAACGTGTAAATAGGCTTTGTGCATGTCTAGAACACAAAATACCTTGGCCTTGCCTATGTTGTTCAGTACATCTTCTATCACCGGTATCGGGTATCTTGCATCTTCAAGCTGTGGGTTTACCGTTGCCTTATAGTCTACACAGAGCCTCACGTTCCCATCCGGTTTAGGGACTACTACTAAGGGGCTCCCCCATTGGGAATATTCTATTTTTGTTATTACCCCTTCCTTCTCTAGGTCATCCAACTCTTTGTTGACCTTGTCTTGAAGAGCATAAGGAATCGGTCTATGTTTTAAGAAAACTGGTTTTGCATTCTCCCTCACTGTCAAAGAACAAGTATATTTTGTAGGGACATTGCCGATTTTGCTTTTAAATATGTGTGCATACTTAGTCAAAATAATATGTTTAAGTTTGTTTATTTCTACTTCTTCTTGAACAGTGTTATTAATCTTGTTAACTTGATCATCTCCTCCATGAATTTTAATATTGAGGTTGCGGATCCATGCTCGGCCTAGTAATGGAGATGAGCTAGAAGAGACTATGTATAACTCTTCTGTGGATTTATTATTTTTGTATTCGACAGGGACGCTGACAATCCCCAGAGGATAAAAACATTCTCCTGTAACTGTTTTAAATTGGACATTTGTCTTACGCAGATTGAAATTTGGACACAAAGATTCAAAATCTTGTGCATTCATTAGACTTACCGGGCTCCCGGTATCAATTTCAAATGTTTGAAATTTGTCGTTCACTTTTATACTTATGTTAAATTTCTTATCATTTATTTCAGTAGTAGTGTTATTGATAAAATATATTTTCCCACCTGAATATGTGTCTTGTTCTTCCTCCCTGGAGGGTTGACGTTTATTTGTAGTGACTTGATTGACTGGTGCACATTTGGCTGTCGTCAGAGTGGTAATGCACACCTTCCTTACATGTCCAGACTTGTTGCAAGCCGAACAGTGGAGACTGTGTTTGTCTCGTCTGCACATTGTAGACCTATGATTGGCTAATCCATAGACCAGGCATAATCCCTCAATTCCCAGATGTTTAAAATCAATTCTTCTGGGATTGCCTTTATAGGACGCTCCTTCGTAACGGTTTCTGACTGGATTATTTGTATAGACTTTATTTGGGAGTTGCGCGGTATCACAAAAAAATTGAAAAAACCAATATACCATTTGCGCGCATTTAATTTTTTTGAAATATACCCGTTGAGCGCCGTTCAATTATTCTTAATGCACCAGTTGCGTGCAGGTGTTTATGTTTCTACGGATCATTATCAATTTTGCACTATGTACCTACTATGTATTTTCATAATACATATTTTATCTTAAATTGCATGTAATGAATTGAAGACAATAATCGTTTTGGTTGAAAATTAGTTTTGCCTTCGAAACAATTGGCTCTGAAAGGACAAGAAATGCATGCGAGACGTTTCATCGCCATTTTTCAGATAATTTTTGTAATAGTCACCCAAACATATTTCCATTTACTGAAGTTTTGAAGGACATACAAATTTCAACAACTACGCATTTTAACTGCCTAGAAGTGCCAAAAAAGTAAGGAAGATCTACGCAAAAATAAAACATTTCGTGAAGGTGGAGTTAAAAAAATACAGAAAAAAACGTACGGCAATTGACTTAGTAAAGGCTTTACAAGATCATTCTGCAAAAATAGTATATTATGTTACTAGGCTGTGAAGTGAGTTTTTTCTTTACCGCGGCAATTACATTTACTGTCGAGCGAAGCGAGACAGGAAATATTTCCAAGGTTATATACGTCGCCACTATTATATACCGTACTTATAATCGATTTAATTAAAACAATTATCTAATAATGGGAAAAATAAATACATGTGACTCGTGACTCATAAAACTCGCTTCTATTTTAAAGATCTTATATAAAGGTTATACATTTATCAGGTTACAAAGTCTCAGTGTTGCCAAAAGGTAAATAATACACAACAGTCTACTAGTTCTGAAGACAGCATTTTAGAAGAGAAGTTAATAATTATGGATAGTGACTGTAACATTGAAGGCAGTAACGAAAATGAATGAGCTGAGTGCTTAGAATTATATGAAAATACTAAGTCAAAGAGTGATTGGATTAAATGCTTAAAATGCCATCGGTGGTTGCACGAGTCTTGCATAGTTTACGTTGAAGAGCAATTATGTGGGTTATGTGGCCGCCTCAAAAATAGAAGATTACATGAAGGTCGGCGTGCCATACAGAAAAAAATAATCAAAAATGGGTTAGTCAAGTAGACAAAAAAAGCAAATGAATAGATATTCCTACCAATGATTATTTTTATTTTTTTCTAATTTAATTTATTTTTTTACTCAATTTTTTATTTAATTACTTTTTATAGAACGGTATTTATAGAAGTTTTAATTACCTTGGAAATTTGACGGGTCTAATTAATATTTTTAATACCTAATTTAAATTTAGATTTGCCTCATCTACCTGATCTGGCTAATCTCCCTACGTAGATACTATTTATTTGTACTAATTACCTATGTTGTTTCTCAGATTAATTTTAATT
>KZ652567.1:139010-150228 GCA_001010745.2 Gerris buenoi
AGTTGGAAAAAAGTGCTATTTCAAAGAGAAAGACATGGATAAACTTAGAGTTGAGGCATTAATATGAAACAAGTCATATTACTGACTGAAAGGATAACGAAGTGGGAGATGTTTTAATGGTTCCAGCGTAAGTAAAATTATACGGCATTTTTTTAATATATTTATGTAGATATATTTCAGAAATTGGAGCAATAAAGAAAATTTAAAATTTTGTACAATGTACATTGGGAATATCACACTTCTGTAATTTAAAGTGACAATATTTGTTGGCCTAACAACCAAAATTACACGTGAGTTACAAAAAGTGACAAAATCAATTAGTCCAACCATTAAGTTAGACAAAGGGACATTAAGTCCAATGTATTTTGAGACAAAGGAACATCACACTTTGTACAAAAAGTAACAACATCCATTAGTCAATGTATTTTGGGATCAGGGATTTACTTTGGAGTAGGAAATTTAAAAACACTTTTTTTATGCTAAACCCTTATTAATCCATCTGAGTGCCAATATAAGTCTACCCGGATGGATAAAATAACCAATTCACCTCATTTTTGAGGTGAATTGGAGGTATGTACCCAAGTAAACAAGTGCCGGTAAGGGAATTATGGCACGGAATTGAACCAACAACCTCAAGTAGCCTCGACTCATTGATAGGTAGGCGGGCGCCTATAGCCCCCTTAGCCACACTGTCTCCCTTCTTTCTTTCCTGCCAAAGTCAACGGGACTATTCTTCTCACAGATAAGATAGCAATAAAATGTTTTATACTAATGTTAAAATCAAACTCTCTAGAACTTGTACGATTGTATATAGTATAAAATGACTTACGAGTGGTACTCTGAGAGTGTCATTGTGCTCTGAATAGTTCCGCGGTGGGTTTTAGGCCAGTCGTCCACCACAGCCAGACCAACACACATGTCAAGTGTATGGCTTTTAAATAACTGCAAGTAGAACTCCAACCACATTTTTTTAGAAAAACTTTCAAAATCCTTTTTGGATTTTTTCGTCGAAGTAAATTCCTTTTAAAAAAAAAAAAGCAAAGAAAAAAAAAGTTTAACAACAGAAATAATATATTAAGAGTTATGGTGTACCGTGTACCAATTAAAAACTTATCAATTGAATTCTTTTTTTTGCTAGGATGTTTTCAGGGGTCATATTTCGTCCTTCATTTAGCGCTCTTGTGAAAAAAATACTAGAAGGTGTTCTGACCTCGATGGGCTCCACTGAGGAGTGAAGAGGATAAATATAAGTAAACAGTAGAACACCGATTAACCATCAGTCATGAGCAGAAAAGATAATTGATCAAGAAAAGGGAAATATTTGATTAAAAAGTGATTTTTTGTCGTTAAAACAGTTTATGATCAAGCTATGTCCCACAAACAAACTTTGCCACCCAAATATTCTTAAAGGCCAACAAAAGAATAACTTACCATCACACAAAACTTTTTTGCAAGCTATCTCCTGGACAAAGGAGGAAAAAAATAAATAGTAGAGCATGTATGAAATTCCTGATAGAATCTAGTGTAGTAGTACTAGTAGTGAGGACCTAATAAAATACTAGATGGATAGGACGAACCACTTGTTCGAACCTAGCACTTAGGCCATATTTTAGGCCCATTTTACTAGTAGAGAGTTATTAGAGAGTTGCAGCCACTTCACACATCATACCTCCGTACATTGTACTACCGAAGCGAGTATGGTGAGATCATTAGTGAGCCATATAAATCAGAGCATCATGGCGAGGGATCGAACCCACGACCTCCTTGATTCATTGATAGCCGAGTAGACGTGGTAAGTAATTTAATCCACATGGCCCACCGACTCTCTTGTAATCTAGTGAAAATATTGGCATTAATGAAGAACAAAAACAAACAGCTGCCATATTCAAAGTGTTCAACCTTCAAATATGTTATTTTTTTACTTTAACCGTGTAATGCTTTACAATATAATAGCTATAATTAAAATTTATCTTTTTAAATTAAACAAATATGAATACTTGGTATTATGAAATGAATTAACTTACAATGGAAGGTACTCCAGGTACTTTGTTTTCATTCCAATCATACAGAGTACAGTAATCATTGTAATTAAGAAGATAAAGAGGACTGATATGACACAGGCCAACACCATACACATCCATTTGAGCCAACATCTTCGTGTAGGCTTTCAAACAATAATTAATCCTGACAAAATCGTCAAGCCCTGGAGATTCACTGAAACATATATTTCAATTTAATGATTAACAATAATACCTAATAATAAAAGGTGATGAAGGACCTTAAACACGATCCTTAGATAGATTATCTTATAGTCTGTAAGATAATCTAAAGGTGGCCATACACGAAGAGGAAATCCTCAAGGAAAAAGCCTCTGGAATTTCCTTGGGGATTTCCTCCACCCAACCCTCGCACAAGAGGATTTCCTCCACCAAACCCTTGTGCAAGAGGATTTCCTTGGAGATTTCCTCCACCAAACCCTCACACAAAAGGATTTCCTTGGGAATTTCCTCTAGCAAGCCCTCACACAGGAGGATTTCATTGGGGATTTCCTCCAGCAAGCCCTCACACAGGAGGATTTCATTGGGAATTTCCTAGGGGATTTTATCTACTAAACTCAAAGCCGACTGTCGTCAATTCAATTTGACTGCGTAGTATGGGATTTAGCAATTTTTTTCGGGATATCAGAGACTGCAGTTCACAGATGGCCCCAAGGCCCCATCCACACATATACAGTAATTCCTCCTAGTGTAAACTGTTCAGTCCAATCCTAAAGGATTTCCTTTTTATGTATGGCCACCTTAAAAGATAGTGAATTTTAGTTGAAATATATGTGCCACAGAAGCTAAGTTAGTTCTTAAAGAAGCTATTTTTTAACTTGTTCAAAACAGAAAATTGTGCAGTATTTCTTCAAATCATGATAATCCCTTTAATAACCAAAGTGATTGCAATACTTTGCTGCTGCAAAAAGTCAATATTTTCAAATAATTAGTTTGCCTCTGAGGAGAAGAAATAGTTTCTGACAACATACATTGATGTAAACACAGTCATTTTTAAATTTAATCATTTTTTAACAAGACAAAAATTTTATATTTAAATAGTGATGCACCAAGTAGGTGGCAGGGCTGGTTTTCGCCATTGGCGCCAGCCTGTGGGGGGCACAAATTTCTTGAAATAACAAATTTTACCCCGTTAGGGGGCGCTTGTGATATACTCTTGCCAGGAGCACCAGGCACACTTCAAACACCCCTGTATTTTAATAAATAAAAATTAAGTGGTTAACTAACCAAGAGAGATTAGTTTTAGCCAAGATTTCGGAACCAAATAGAGCTATAATAAGGTCTATGAATGTTTTGGTCGTTGCTGTAGATGGTTGAAGCTGACATTGCTCCATGAAGCCTTTAGACCAGGTTATATCTTCTAATTTCGGTTGATAACTTCCGCAAAACACTGAGTACAATAGCCATCTTGATACATAAGTGTAAATCCTGCAAAAATAAATCACAATCAAGTATCAAATTATCAGTATGTATAGTATCGGATGCACATTGTACTGAATAATGAAATTATAAAAACAAAGTTTAACATTTCAAGAAGTTGACATAACATCGGCATATAAGTTGAACATTTGTTACTGGTTTTGTTAAATTTTAAATGAAGATTAAAGAAACCGAGGGCAATTTAACAAAGTTTTAATGAATCAAAATCCATTTTATATTAGCTTAAAAAAGGGAAGATCAGTAGAGAACAAAGAGTTCTGTAGTCAGTAATTCATGCAAACATGAGGCACCTTTACTACTACTGACTACTAAGTCAGTAGCAAAAATTAAGATAGGAAAAATCCAACAAAACTGTAAAAAAGCTTGGTCCAACCAATGTAGAACTTGCTTTTGCTAGAATTGTCAAGCAACTGGAAGGTTATGAGCCTAATGGGGCACAAAGAGAGTGACACATGCTCTATTTTTGGTATTTCTGCACTTGTTCTTGACCAAACGATTTTATACATCAATTCTAAAGACCTTTTAACTATCGATAGAGCATCGCAACATGAAGCAAGTGGGTGGGATATATTTTAGGAGTGTGGTACACATAGGGACCACAAAGTGTTAAGAACACACACATTTTTTTATACCTGGGTGTTAAAAATTTAACCAATTAATATCTGGCATTGCTAAAGGTAGAAGAGGACCCCACATGTCCATTATATGGAGGGGAGGAGAAAACAGCTTACTATTCCGTTCACCTGGGAGTGTGTAAAGGATTTGGGAGATTGCGCTATCATATCTTAGGGAAGGGAGGAATTGGTATTAGAGTAACTTGATACACTGAAGTGGCAAGACATCCTCTCCTTCATGATCCAAACAAAGAGGTTTGAGAGTGAGGTGGTGGTAGTTTGATGGGTGTGGGAACGTCTGGGGTTGGCAAAAAGGATCCAAATGAGGTCTGTTTGCCAGGCTAGGCCTCCCCGCCCCTTACTACTACTACTACTAACCAATTAATACATAAATAATGAGAAACTATAATTACTTGCTCCAATAGAACAGATGATCCTCCTCAGAGAAGTTGCCGGAAGATAGTTCAGATTTCATTGTACAAGGTAAGAGAAGCATAGAAGCGGATGAGTAGCGTTGTTTGCCGAGATTCACCACCTCCGTCATTTCACTGTCTCTCCAACCAACTGCTCCGACGAAACGACGCGGAGCAGATTCACGACTTCCCACCGAACCAGATCTGAACACACCCACCCTCGACCTCGCATCATCTAACTAACATAAACAAACACAGGAAAATATTTCATCTAGTAGTAGTAGTATTAGTGTAGTACTTCCTACTAGAACGGGTAGGACGAACCACTTGTTCTAACCTTGCAATTAGGCCATTAATTAGGCCCTTTTTACACCTCGTGGTAGAAAGTTGCAGCCACTTCACACATCATACATTTATACGTTGTACCGCCGAAGCGAGTATGATGTGATCAATAGTGAGCCATATAAATCAGAGCATCACGGCGAGGAATCGAACCCCATCTCGTTCCGCTTATGATTCAGTGATGGCCGAGCAGGCGTGGTAAGTAATTTAACCCACACTGTCACTCTGGCTCTCCTCAGCAATAATATTAAACCCTACAGTTGTAAAAAGTTGTAATTTATTAATTAATTAATTTTAAAGCCGTAACAATAACCAGCTAAAGCTATTAATGTTTAACACATACCATCTAATTGGCTATTGTTGACATGTTGATAAAAGTTTTAGAAACCAAAGTGGATCCATTGTGGAACCAAATCAATAGATTTTTAGAGCTCTTCTCTCTAACCAGAAATATCCTAAATAACACTAACATACAAATTAACAATAAAAACAAACAAAGACTAGTTGAAACGTGTTAAAATTTAAAAAAAAAAACGAATATTAAAACATAATCTGGTAACTAACATTGAGCTATTATCAATCCATTACTATTTTTTTTTTTTTTTTTTTTTTAATTTTAACCTATTTTTACTATTTTTTTTTTTTTTTTTTTTTTTTTCTTAATAAAATTATTATTTTTGTAGGCAGGTAATACCGAAAAGTTGCCACTCAAAATAAAAATCTGAGAATGATTTTTTATTACCCTAAAAGGATCCACAACTGACACAGGATATTAAAAAAAGGTACAATTTAAATTGGATTTTTTTTCTTTCTGCAAAAGGTACGAGGGTCATAAAAATGATATAAATTAACAAAAATAAAGATTTAATTACTTCCTCCTCGGTGGACTGATTACTGAAATAGAACCAATGGTTTGGAATCAAGCTATCAGTAGCGGTAGCAAACATGCATATCTCTAACTCTCCTTCCATTCCGTCCCGGAATATAAACTGAAATCATACAAAATAATAAATAACTGCAATTGTTTGTGCAGAATTAAAAATATACTACTTTATTAGATAGGTAGGGTCAGGTGGGGTAATTGTGAATAAAAAATAGTTATCCCTCTGAAAGGTTTTTAAAGGATTCCAACTGTGGCGATCTTGAAACTTGGCGCTATTGCAAAGTTATATTTTGGGTTCCCGCTCTTTCCTGACAGCTGATTGTAAACTTCTCTCTATTTAGCCAAAAAAGTGGACAAACAACATTACAAGTGTTGAGATTTCTTTTGTTTTACCTGGAGAATACGAAAGCAAATCGTTTTAATTGTTTATTTAGTAAATTACCAATGTCTAAGGCATTTTGAGTGTTTTATTTTGATGCTATTAGTTTTCATTACTTTTCTTGTACACGTTCACAATTACCCCACACTATTTTGCCCATGGGGTAATTGTGAACAAGCAGTTTCTCATCCGCCTGCTTAAGCGTTTATGATTATATTTTGCTATAAATTGTTGAGCTGAGCGAAGCAAACTCTTATACTACACTTTGCATATGGTTGGACACATACTACCTTGAAAGGCTGAACCGATCTGCACAAAATTCGGCAGGTCATAGTGACCAACCACAGGAAAGTATAAATCTGAAATGTATTAGTAGTAGTCCTCTTCCAGTTTAGTATAGGTAAATCAATTTTTCCCTGAGCCTACTAGTCCAGTCAATATAGGTTTTTTCTTCGGAATAATTTTAAGCCACAATTTTTTTTCACAGAGAGCTTTGTTATGCCATTCCAAATAATACCTGAAAAGTCCCCAACTTTTTTATGTACGCTTCCCACTTTTTTAGAGGGGGGGGAGGAGGGGGGTAACATTTAAAGGACTTTAGCTAAGCAAGTGGGGCATCATTTTCTATGCATTTTTTTTACGCTGAATCGATTAAAACAAGAATCAAGTCGATAAGACCTTTAGTTTGGAAGATATAAGGGGTTTTATGTATAAACAAATCAAATATTTTAATGTACACCTAGGGTTATCACAAGAAATTAATTTTCGATTTTTTCTCCAGGGACCTTCCTAAAAGATTCCAATTGGCTAAAAAAATTCTTGTCTTATTACATTAAAATATTTGAGTTTTTTTTATACATAAAACCCCTTATATCTTCCAAACTATATGTCTTATCGACTTGATTCTTGTTTTAATAGATTCAGCGTAAAAAAAATGCATAGAAAATGATACCTCACTTGCTTAGCTAAAGTCCTTCAAATTTTACCCCCCTTCTCCCCCCCTCTAAAAAAGAGGGAAGTGTACATAAAAAAGTTGGGGACTTTTCATATATTATTTGCAATGGCATAACAAAGCTCTCTGTGAAAAAAAATCGTGGCTTAAAATTATTCCGAAGAAACACCCTTTTTTTACCTAATTTTACTGGACAATACCTGAGTAGCAAATGGTCATTCACATTTACCCCCTATCCTAAGGCGAATTTCCTATACGTGAATTTGCATATATTATATCTAAAATAATATAATATATCAAAAATGTCCAAATGGGCCTTAAATTGTGACAAAACTAGTTAAGACCTAAACAAACTGGTGAACTACAGTAATTTAGACTATATTATCTGTCTAATAATAATGACAGATCAATAGATGTGATATTTAAAAATTAATAATCAACATTTAAAAATTTTTAGCCGTTAAAAATTTAAATGAATAGCCTGGGAGTATTTTGGATGACAGCAGAGGGCTAAACTATAATATGAAATGAATTCTTATAATACCTTGACTTGGAATGATACGACGTCTGAAGATAAGAAGGATATAGTTATGGGTACAAGGACTCCATCGGTGTTTTTCGGAATATGAGGAGATTCGGGAAATTCCACACCGATTTTCCTTTCGATGTTTGACTTGCAGAAAGTCAACATCTTCAGATCCGTATCTTGTCTTTGGTGGCTTGCAAATATCATGATCTTCTTGTCTATCCTTGTACCAAGAGGTACAGGAATGAGGTAGAGCTGTCAAAACAAACAAAACCAATTTAAGGTGTCATCTTTCATTATGTTTCATAACTAGTTTATCGACAACTGAACAGTGAAATATTCAAAAGGGCCTAAATGCCGTTTCTTTGGAAATTCAGATTGGAATAGCTCTAGGCCTTATTGTAAGTTCCTTGATTGCTGAACAAGTATAAATAATTTAAGTTCAATTTTTCTTGACAAACAGGCCTAAGTACCTAAAGGTTAGAGAAACCAGAAGGCCGATTCTGTAACTTTTTTGATATATATTCACTGTGGCATTATATATCAAACACCTCTATATATCAAAGTGTTGTTATAGAATGTAGTGGATCTGTAAAGAGAAGCCAGCACTGTATGTGGCCAAATACCAAACTACGGATTGACAGTGTCCTTTTTAGTAGTCATTTTGTAGTTATTTCAATCAGAAAACAGAAATAGTAAATGAAAACAACAATAATGGCGTCACTTTGTTTTGGTTTTTAGCATTTGATATATAAACACATAACCTGACGAATTATATCAACAACAATTTTGAGTGGATATATATCAAACCTTATATATCACTTTCTCCTTATATAATAACAGACAAAGTTATAGATTCACGTTGACAGGTTGTGCGCGCATCTTCATAACAACTTTTCGATATATAACCACATGAAAAGGGAGGTTTCAAAGTTACAGAATCGACCCCCCTGTTGCTTTATCAGCTGTTGATGACATCCCTTCTTCTAATCAAAACTTCAGTGCTCTCCTAGAGTAAAGAGAAACACAAAGCCAGAAATACTTAGAGATTTGATTTTATAATACAGTAGAATCCCGATATATCGTATCTTCAAGGGGTCGAAGAAAAAATACGATATATCGAGTAGTTCACTAAATCGGGATTATGAAATATTGATGGTAAAAAAAGAAAAATTAATGTAATAATTAAGACTTGTATTTATTTTTCACATAAAAATACACTGTGTATGATCATAAAAAAATTAAATATGTACTTGGTTTAAAAAAATTATAATTTGTTTTTTTGAATTAAACCATTTTATCGGGTGTTATCCATAGCATTTTATCCAAGTTGAACAGAAGGAGGTAAACAATCAATCTTGGAAAAGGGTCCTCTCCTTTCATATATGTTTAACCGCGATTTTTCTCAGAATTATAAGAGCTATTCCTTCATTTAGAATCTAGGCTGTCCAGGAAATACATTTGGTTTGGATACAATCACACTCTCCCCCCCTGAGTCTTTGTTTAATGCCGATCAAACGTCACGTGAGAGTTCTAATTTTTTCCCCGAAGAATGTTCCTTCCAATAGGTTCCTTTGCAACTCGGAATTAATTTTAAAAGAAACCTTTTAATTAATACTTTCTCAAATGAAGTGTGAACTGTTGTTATTTTTTTTTTATGAGTAGAGTAAAACAACAGATATAGCCAGTAAATAAACAAAATCTTGGAAATTTCCCCCTCCATTCATACGTTTTATCGGGATTATTCTCAGAATTATACGAGTTATAAGACGTTTATATTCACCTCGAAAGGGAAAAAAATACGTTATACTGAGGGGACCGAAATACATTGGTTTTATACCAATTATCGGGATTTTTTCAAGGGACTGGCAATAATATACGATTTATCGGGATATATGATATAACAGGATGCGAAATACGGGGATTCTACTGTAATTGTTTTTATGACTCCTGGAAAATTTTAAACATGCCCTTTTGCATATTTCACTCTTCGACTTTAGGCCAATTGATAATTTGAGTAAAAACTAAAAGTGTAAACTGAATTATGTTAAACATATTCCTTACACATAAATGTACTTTTATTCAAGATATAACTATTAAATAATAAGTTATCGATGAAATAATTACAAGATAAAAAGAACTTTTTATATAATACGTTTTTTTAAATTTTATGTTGACAAATCTTCGTACAACGGATCTCGCAAACACCGAATCTAAACCGTGCCATCGATATGCCCCCGTGTAGCGGGACGATTAGAGATGTGAGTTCAAGTAAAGAAGTACAGATACAGAAAAATTAAACCAATACCTAGGACACAAGTTTAAACAAACCTGGTTGTCGCACGTCAATTAATTTATGTATGGTTATCTCTTAAATAAAAAATCACGAATTTGAAACCCGTCAAAATGAAGATTGTAAATATGGGATATGTCAAAAGAAATAAAATAACTTGCGGATTTTTTTTCCGAACTAACTTTCCATAAAGCAAAATTTGCTGAAAACAAATTAAATTCAGCTGGAAGATAGCTAAAAGTATTAAAATAATGCATTGTCATCGTGTTCTGAGCTATTCTAAAAGTTTCAAATGTCTAGCTACTCGGGAAGTTAGTTAAAAATCGATTGCAAGATTTGTACTGGACAAACAAACAAACAAGAAAGCAAGCTAATAAAAACGTAGTAAAATAAGAAGAAACTTAAAACTCACCTCAGTTGTGGTGCAGTATAGAGAAGATGGATGACACATTCCCGACAGAACCAAATCATTATAGTGAGTTATAGTAGTACCTCTCACAATAGAAACAGGAACGGCTTCCGACCAAGACCCAGTTTTGTAAGGCTTGAAGGTAACAATAAGGTCCAACTTGTCTTTACCGGCTATTAAGTAAGGTGATGGCACGTCTTTGAGAGGTCTCAGCGTAAAGGGTAAAGTAATATTACCGAACTGAATAGTTACAGATTCATCTTTCGGGTTAGATATGGTAATCTTCTTGGTAATAGCTTGTTCGAGGTGTACACTATCGATATCCACATGCAGAGTGGAGAAAACTATGTCCGCAGGTCTAACTACACATGTTACCCAGACTGCGTCAAAAAACTCTGGCGGCTTTAACATTACATTGAAATGTGATGATAGAATGTAAGGTTTGGTAGATCTAGAACAAAAATAATTGCTTTAATTAAAAAACCACCACTAAAGATCTTAGATAAACCATTCATATCTTTTATAAACCGATAAAAATACAAATTCAAATATTTCAACACACACTAACACTAATTTCAAATACTTTAGTTCAGTCTACATTTGTGTTTAGTCGACACTAGTAAAATAAGCTTGAAAACTTAAGAATCAAGATTAAATCAAATAATAATTATTATTAAAAATTGGAAATAGACTCCAGCACCGGGACACGAACCACGGGCCTCTATATTTCTGTTACAGTGCCCTGACCAACTAAGCTATACTGGAGAACAATTTTCCTCCGTCTATAACAATATCTAGTCCCGAATTAAGCTTTCAATTTTCTACAACTCTAGAAGTCGAATTTTACGACATTGAACTAGACCGAGAATTAACGCTTATAATTATAAAGTACCCAATTAGTACCTGTACC
>KZ652568.1:15355-27076 GCA_001010745.2 Gerris buenoi
AAAGGCAATTTTATATATTATGTATTCACAGAAATAATGTATTCTACAAATTTTTAAATTCAGTACAAAGTTTCTATTAAATTTATAAAATAATAACTTATAATAGAGTTTATTGTCAAAGACTATTTTCTACTACTAATATGTAGGTAGATGTTTTGCGAGTGAACTTTTAATAACTTTATTCTTGGTTGTCAAAAACAAACACGACTAGAATTCTAATTGTCTTTATTTGCTGTTCGAATGCAATATGGTTTTAGAATTTATGATTACTGTTGTAATGTTATAATAAACTTTTTTGTTTTTTCTTTCTCTACAATATTTATTTTGTTTTGTTTTGGTAAAAAGATTTATCTTTATAGCTTTACCTTGTCATTACATGATACCGTTGTAATTACATCCCCATGATGTTTTACTCCCTCGCATCTTTACAATTTTAAGAAAGAAGAAAAGAACCCTTTTTCTTCTCTTACCTTTAGTTCTGAGAAGGTAAAAAGGGCTTTTTTCAGAAAACCTGATCACGTAGTTGGGTGGAGGAAGGGCAAGATACCCTTCTGACACACTTTACATCCATCTCTGTTCCCTATCAGGATTTCTCCCTTCAGTTTTTACCTCTGAAGGCTTTTCAGTCTGTGGATGATTCTCGGAAAGGTGGAAGTTTTTCCCTTTTACTCCTAGCTAGCCCTATGAGAGGGGATTCTTGCATTATTGAGTGAGGACGTTGTAAGGTAGGAAAAGCTCCATCGTAAGCAAGTGAAGCTTATACTGATCCTGCAATACACGACCTCTATTGCCAGTTTTATATAACCCTTTGCGCCTTACACAAAGTCTCATACCTATAACCTTCTTCGTATACCTAAGACCTATAACCTTTTCCTATGTGTATAAACTTTTTTTGGGTTGTTTTTATCGTAACTTCTTTCTTCTCTTCAGTTGGAAGAATAACCGGAAAAGTGTTACCGTTTTCCTTATACATATATACCATTCGAATAAAATCTACATTTACCTTTAGAATAGGTGGAAATATCTTGACTACATTTTTATGGTTTTATGTATTAAAAAACATTTGCTCATCTACAAATCTAAACAGTATTTAATGTAGATGAAATGTAGCTGGTGTTTTGTCGTTCATAATTATTCTAAAGGAACCTAACAATCGCCTTTTTAGACTATACAATATATATATGCTATTTTTTACTTCTTATTAGCAAAATCCGATTCCCCAAAAAATCACTGTCTGTCATTCAACATTTTTGCGATCCGCACCATATCTTAATAACTCCTCATCCAATTTTAATGACATTTAGATGGTAGGTCACAATTAGCCCTTTGTTGTCCCTTATAAGTGTCACCGTTCTGCGTCTATTAGTTTTTCTTCTTCAAGCTCTCAAATGTTTTTTGTTTATTATTATCACCTATATCTTTAAATGTACTCATATTATTTTTAAGAAATTTAGATGGTATGTCGAATGTAGCTTACAGGTAGTCCCTTACCAAATATAAACCTCCTACTCTCTTTAAATTTTCTAAATTTATCTTTTTTTCCTACCTGCACCCGCGGTTGAGGTAAGTGTGCTTTAACAATGATACGATGTGTACTGGCCAGTCCAGCACTAATCGTACTGAAGCAGCGATTTGACGAGCCAATCTAATCTCCTACTCATCCGTATCTCCTAAAGTCGGGCCCACGCCCCAAGCCAAACCCCTGTCGTGCAACTCGCGTTCATGGTCACGTTTTGGTGGTGAAACTATACATGGTGGTCGGATTAGAGACTTAGGGTAGAAAATGGACCACGGAATGGGTGACCAGGACCTCAGGGCATGGAACGGATCGTCTAATCAGTCTAATCGTCAGCCCTTAAACGTTCTCATAAGATTGGATAATTAGTAATCATTACTTCATTAACAGTTACTATTGATGAGTTATTCAGTATTGTATGCACCAAGGCGTTGTGCATTGACAAAGGACAGACTATTTTTTATTATTATTTTTTTTTCAAAATAATTTTTTCGTGTATTAAAACTTGTAAAATTCATAAAAATTTCACATCATCATACTTCCTCAAAAAATACTACGCGCCTAAGAAAGAAAGAATGGTGTCACAAGAAAATAAAAAATATATATACATCACTTGAAGAATATAAACGGGACCGACACTTTGACTATGACATGATGAAGATTTGTACACGGAATTATCCAGAAGTAGGATAAGGCAAGAAATCCCGGAAGAAATAAGAAGAAAGGAAATAAAACACGTACAAGAAGAAAAAGATTTAGTACTGGAAAAAGAAACGAGACAAGTTAGTTTTTTTTTGTTTCGCGCCAAAAAAAACACCGGGTAGGAAGGTGGCGGGAAAAATGTATAAGAGTACATTTTACGAAATGATACATTGAGTAGGGTTGAATGCGTAAAGGATGATTTCTCTTTTTTTATCTCTGTTTCTTTCCTATCTTCTGTTTTTCTTCCATGCTTAAAATATTTCCCCCTTTCTAAAAAGTCGTTTATAACTATTATTATCAGCTGTGATTTTTAAGAGGTAGATAAAAAGAAGGAGTGAAGACGAATCAAGTTCGATGATGTCTCCATTTGTCTATTTTTTTTCTCTCCCCCTTCTTTAGTTTAGGGGCCTATCCCAAGACTCAAACCCTTTTCTTCAAATATAAATCAAACTGGGTGTTGATTGGGGGAAAGAAGGACATTTTACAAATGTAATGTATGGAGAAATAAAAAACTTAAGCGGATGCCGTGCATAGGAGAAGAGAGAGACATTGGGAGATTACTTTATGTCCCGAGGTGTAAAATTAAAGGACGTAGTGTATTAACCCTTTTTTCTTTTTTTCAGGACACTTTTTGGACTTAGGACGTTTTAAGAAAAAAACAGAACCATAATGTATCGCTTTGCTGCTGATTTCACTAATCAGACGCATCTGCTTGAAAGAAAACCTGCTGCAAACATTCCTCAGTGCGGTAAGCTTTTATTAATTGAAATTTCCTTAACGCATATTGTGTTATAGATTATAAAATATCTTAAGTATTAGTCATTAACGTAGTAGGTAAGGTACAAGTTTCACACTAATGATCAAATCAAGAAGATGAGTTAAGTGTCCGGATCCACTGTCCTGTAATAACCTAATCAAGTAGATGAGTAAAGTGGCCGGATCCCCTGTCCTGTAATAACCTAATCAAGTAGATGAGTAAAGTGGCCGTATTCCCTGTCCTGTAATAACCTAATCAAGTAGATGAGTAAAGTGGCCGTATTCCCTGTCCTGTAATAACCTAATTAGGTAGATTAATAAATTGGCCGGATTCCCTGACCTGTAATAACCTAATTAGGTAGATAAAAAAAATTGGCTGGATCCCCTGTCCTGTAATAACATAATCAAGTAGATGAGTAAAGTGGCAGGATTCCCTGTCCTGTAGTAATAACCTAATTAATTAGATTAATAAATTGGCTGGATCCCCTGTCCTGTAATAACCTAATCAAGTAGATGAGTAAAGTGGCAGGATCCCCTGTCCTGTAGTAATAACCTAATTAATTAGATTAATAAATTGGCCGGATCCCCTGTCTTGTAATAACCTAATCAAGTAGATGAGTAAAGTGTCCGGATCCCTTGTCCTGTAATAACCTAATTAATTAGTTTAATAAATTGGCCGGATCCCCTGACCTGTTATAACCTAATTAAGTAGATAAAAAAATTGGCTGGATCCCCTGTCCTGTAATAACCTAATCAAGTAGATGAGTAAAGTGGCAGGATCCCCTGTCCTGTAGTAATAACCTAATTAATTAGATTAATAAATTGGCCGGATCCCCTGTCTTGTAATAACCTAATCAAGTAGATGAGTAAAGTGTCCGGATCCCTTGTCCTGTAATAACCTAATTAATTAGTTTAATAAATTGGCCGGATCCCCTGACCTGTTATAACCTAATTAAGTAGATAAAAAAATTGGCTGGATCCCCTGTCCTGTAATAACCTAATCAAGTAGATGAGTAAAGTGGCAGGATCCCCTGTCCTGTAGTAATAACCTAATTAATTAGATTAATAAATTGGCCGGATCCCCTGTCTTGTAATAACCTAATCAAGTAGATGAGTAAAGTGTCCGGATCCCTTGTCCTGTAATAACCTAATTAATTAGTTTAATAAATTGGCCGGATCCCCTGACCTGTTATAACCTAATTAAGTAGATAAAAAAATTGGCTGGATCCCCTGTCCTGTAATAACCTAATCAAGTAGATGAGTAAAGTGGCAGGATCCCCTGTCCTGTAGTAATAACCTAATTAATTAGATTANCTGATTTTTCTGCCAAGTTTCAACTCTCTAGGTTAAATACCTTGGGCGCTACGATGATAACACACATACACACACACACACACACTCACACACATACATACGTCATGCTGAAAACCACTCAGGAGGTCTTAAAAACACCTAAAACGGATAATTCCGTTGAAATCTCGAAAAAAAAAATGTTTGGTGAAAACAATAGTTTTCCTACTTCCTACTATTAGTAGTGAGGAAAAGTAAAAATAGTATTTTGAGTTGGTTCTGCGTTACAATTAGAAGTAGCAGCCTGGTGATATACGATTGTGTTTCACTTCCAAAACATGTTCTGTTTCGTTGCTTGCCTTTATGTTTACACCATGGAGTATATAGTTCAAAGCACTTAAGATCTAAAGCTCTTGTCAGTCCGGCAGTAACTTTTATGCTGGGAGTCCACAAGCGTGCACAACACCTGGACCATATATTTTAACCAGTTTATAGAGTCAGGGAAAGTAGAAATATATTGTCTTATTGTTATTTTCGTAGTTTTTCTGGTTTCCATTTTATTTTTCCCTAACTCAATCTTCGAGCTTAAATGAGCTCAACTATTGGAACTACTAACTATTGGAATGCATGTGGTTTTTTATGGCTTTTTTTAATTCTCAACTAGGTAACCACTAAATTAAATATTTTGAATAAGAGATTAATATTAGTATTATTATTATTTTAGTCTTGAGGGGGGAGAAGAACCAGAGTTTAAATTTTTCCTTTGTTTCGTTCATTAAACTCTGCCTACACACAAAATTTAAAGTTTCAGCGGATTGGAAATGACTTAGAATTTTGTCTCATAACGTATTGAACGCACTGTGTACTACTCTACATTAAACTGAAAATTACTACACTAAACTACACTGTAAATCCAACTTACTGACTGTCTCATCAGGATTTTATCTTGAACCAGTGGATCTATGTCTATAATGTTGAGAATAAGTTACTCCTATTCCCTCCTTTTAGTTCGCCTTAGTATGCTAAGAAATTTCTTAATTCCCATATTGATTTAAGATTGCGGCTTTTTCTAATTTTCTATGCAAAATTCGTTTATGAGGATATTTCCGGAACCAATAGAATTACTAGAATCTTTAATTTGATTCTTTTAATTTCTTTATTTATTTGCTAAAAGATGTTACCAAATGAATAATGGTTTATTACGGTAACCCTGTCTCTTTTCCACCTATAATTATTGGTTGGCTAATTCATATTGTACGTGCCAGAGAAATTTCCTAAAGTGTGATTTGAGGTGGTTAGAAGCCGTTAGAGGTGGCTCTAAATCTCGGTCTGGCATGTACAAAATGAATTCACAATTTTTTCTCATTTTATTTGTTTTCTTACAACTGATTCTCTTTTATTATCTGCGAAGGTATTGATTGCTAACTTTTTCATGTATCAACAATCTACCCATCTCTTTTGATATTTTTTTTTTCTTTATTATCCTCTTCAACAACCCTCTCCCGTNAGATGGAGGCCAATATGGCGGGCGACTAAAAAAAGTTTTTAGTCACCATGACATGTTATACATCAATTTAAAGGTCTTGAAGTGTACAAAAAGAATATGCAACTATTACACTTAATATTTAAACTTAAACGTACAGAAACAGGCGATTATCGCCTCACTTACGTGAAGCGCGCCTTACTTGTTTAAACTCAATAGTCATCACTTAGCAGTTTTATCATCTTTACAGACATGTCTCTTTTATTAACTTTTTTTGACTTCTCTGTCTCACAAATTGTCGTAAATGTCGACTCCTGCAGACTTGTGGAAAATTGAAAGCTTAAGTCGGGACCAGGTATCGTAACTGACAGAGGAAATTATTCTTCAGTGTAGCTTAGTTGGTTAGATTAGAGCGCTAAACTGGAAATATAGAGGCCCGTTGTTCGACTCCCGGTGCTGGAATCTATTTTTCTCTGTCTGTCTCCAGTTGTTAATAATAATTATAATTTGATTTAAATTAAAAAAGCAATGTTAACTTAGCACTAATCTAATGGATACTTTAAAACAAGCATATAACAGGCCTGATTCATAATTCGCTGATAGGACAAAAAATACCAATTAAATTAAAATTATCTTCAGCACATATTGCTCGAATGCACAATAATGAAAGCAATAAGGTGGCAATAGTTTGTGGGGGGACGCTGAATAATGAATTAATATACTTATTAATTTTCGTCGTAAACATGATTGTTCTCAGCAAAAAGAAGTCTTAATCTACTTTATTTTTTTTTACATTTCCTCTAATATAACTGTTAAAATCCCTATAATTTATGATCATAACCCCAGAAAATGCAGGAAGAATATAATCTCTAGAAGTCTGGACGGGGTTTAGAAATTTGCATATAAATATTTACATCAAATTAAATTACGACTGATAAAATGAATCACTTTGTCCCCTGTTATAGACTTAAATGGTGATTAGAACCTTTTGAGAAATTGTATAAGGCATTGAACCAAATCAACCAGCTGGGTTATTTTATGCAATGCATCGGATATAATAAATGTGTAAATGCAATACCATTATACCTATTTTAAATTTCCTCCGTTAACTTTATTCTTTAAATTGCTCTGGAGAACTGCCAGACTCTCGAGCAAAACTAGAGCATAGAAAAACCAAATGATAAATTAAGTATGCAAAGTTAAAAAGGAAAAAAAATGCAATATTTATTACCTGGCTTCTTGAAAAAAAAAGCGTTCGGTTTATTGAGGTCCCGTAAGTGATGATAATAATAGGGAAAGGAAGAAACGAAGCTAATGGCGCGCGAGACTATGCGTATACTATTTTTAATGATCGATTGTAGGTTATATTTATCGTAAAAGGGGTTTTACCAAACATAAAAAAAGGTTAAGATGTATAGTCAGTGTGGCGGGAGTTTTCGCCGCCTCGGGGGACAAAAGTCGTGAGTTACAAGCTAGCGCTCCCGGGCAAACGCCCTCTACCGGATAAATACGGAACTACTTTTTAAAGTCCTCTCTCTTTCTTCGTCGTTCTTCAAGGTGATGTACTTTTTCTCGCTTTCTTCTCGACGTAAGAAATCTGTTCTTTTTTTAAACTACGAAATGTTTTTGGCTTTAGGCTAACATATCATCGAAGCTAAGCCCTACCTGAAATTACAGGCTTCGGGTCCATTGCAAGGCTTTTAAGAATACAGATCTTTTATTCTGTCACCACCTACGCTAATTTGTACTGATTTTTCTTACCTCCTGTCTTTTAAAACTTAGACGCCTTCCGGCAGGCTTTACTGGACCGCAACGTTATTTATTGCGATACCTCCGCGGTTACTTTACGATCTGTAAGTGTAACATTTTTCTTTTCCATCTTTTTTATAACGGCAAAAGATGTAATATTGTACTCTACTGACATAATGGTTTTTATTTTTTGTAATTAATTGATAGCTTAGAGCGAATCTTTTAAATCATGTTTGTTGTTACGTAAAACAGAAAGTAAAATTATAGTTTTTGTTGTACTCCTTTTTTTCCTTTTTTTTTGAGAATTGTTTTAAGTGTACCTTAGGGATTAGTCTGTATAAACGAATACTGTATTTAAGTTCTGACATACAAAATTAGTACTTACGTATTAGTAATACTACAATACTACTGAAAATGAGCAAGCAATTTGGAAGATTATTAAAAAAATGGTTTTTACACGAAATTATTAAAATCGGAGTAGTATTCCATGTATATAAAAGTCAACGTATGTGTGTATGTATTTGTTTTTTTGTACAAATCTACAGCTTTAGTTCGATCTCGATGAAAATTTGCACACTTGACCTTTAAAGGAAGTGGAAAATCACTGCTAAGAAGAATTTTCGATATTTAACTTTTGGTACACAGGGGTACGGGGTCAAAGTAATGAATATCTTTTATTATGAATATCGTTGAAAAGCTCTTTAAGTTTGTTTGATTTTAATGAAATTTTGATTGTAGGTCGCGATTAGTCCATTGTTGGTTCCATATTAATTTGAGATTTACTCATATTATTTTTTATTTATTGAGCCTTACATCTTTGTTAGTAGTCATCTAATTTAGAAAAAAATTTGGATGGTTTGTCGAAAGTGTGTTTTTTTATTAAAATTCATTTTTGGGAATCTTTCTTATTAAATATTTTTTTAATGGTTAATCCTTTTATTTTTATTTATGGTCAATCCTTAATTCATTAGTAGTGTTGACGGAGATTTTGTGGTATTTAGATAACATTATGGTATTATTAGGTACTGAGTAAATAATAACGCACATCTAAGAAATAATCAGTGTATTGTCTGACCACAAGAATAATTACAAAAATTTTTAAACANAAAGTCAGATCATTATTCAGTACTATTTATAAAATTACCTTATTTTATTTCCTTTATATATGTTGTATCCATCTCAGTTTATTAATCATTATTATTAATTAAGTTATTATTTTTATTAATTAATTATTTTCATAATTATTTTTTAATAATTTTGTTATTTTCATTTATTTAATATATTTTATTTTCATTTATTTAGACTCATATACCTTCACTGTTTAGCCTTTAAGTTATTTCCATCAAATACCTTGTACCTGACCCCAGTAATCCTCTAACTTCATCCATGCCGCCAAACCTACCCTTCCACCTCCCTAAAGCTTCATATCCCCACCTACCTTCCCTTTTTCTCTTTTTTTGTTTCTCTCTCACTTTCAATTTTGTTTGTTAAAAACCAGCAGTGCAAAATAATCAACCAACTGATGATTACGTTAAGTCGAAACCGTTTTTTTTGTAAAAAAAATTTTGTTTAAAAATTTTTGTAATTATTCTTGTGGTCAGACAATACACTGATTATTTCTTAGATGTGCGTTATTATTTACTCAGTCAATCTTTAAGTAAAATTCATATTTGAAAATCTCCTGATTATTTTTTTTTTTTATGGACAATCGTCTCTTATATTTATTTATGGTTAATCCATTCGTCCTCAGTTATAGGTCGCTAAGGCACAATATTTACTAGAGAATTTTCTTTTACAATTTAAAAATTTTATTAACTCTGTATATACATAAGTTACTAGTCTTCTAGCATAAGTTACAGTTTACTTGAAACGTTTAAGATATTAAAAATTTCGTGACCCTTTTAATGTTAGCATATGACTCTGTCAAGGATCAATCCATTCACAAAGCCCTTTCCCTTCAAGACTCATTTCTATGGATATCCCTTGACAGGGAAAATTTCTATTAAAAAAAATCCTAATTGAATCCTCATTGAATAGAAGGGGAGGTGTTCAGTACGTGACACGTGACCCTACGTATTGGACCTAACACCCTAAAAATCCTATTGATAGAAAGGAGGGGGGGGGGAAGGCTTTTCATTTTGACGAAATAGGGTCGTCCCGTTCTCGAATAAGCCGTCCGCTACTCAAACCCGATAGAGTAGAATATGCGGGGATATTTTCAAGGAGACCACGCCGAAATTCTGACTGATTACCCTTTAGCCTTATGAAAGGATATTTTTATAATCCTCTTAGCGACCTTCACGAGTCGTAGCTAGGTCGTTCCCGCCATTCTAGCCCTTAGGGCATGATCGGGAAAGCATTATGACGTCTGAACCTTTTTTGTATTCTAATTCAAATAAACAAGATATAAAACTGAAAAAACAAATCTTTTGTATTTCAATTACAACTTTTGCTTCCAAGCATACCGAAGGTAACGAAAGCTATGTGATCGTTTTAAAGAACGAAAACTTTATTTCTCTGATTTCAAAAATTCCATGACAGAAATGCGTTTCAGGCATCAGGGAACTTTTTGGGTTCCGTGTGTGTCAGACGATATGTAGTTCAATTTTTGTGAACCAACATATCTTAAAAACTACACGTCTAATTTTAATGAAATTTGGGTGGTAGATCATTAGTTTGGTCCTACTTGGTTCCATATAAGGTTCAACCTTCTGCGCCTATTTGTTTCTCTTCCACATGCGCACAATCATACATTTATTTACATCTATAGCTTCAAAATTACTTATCTGATTTGAATGAAACTTTTATAGTTTATCAAAGTAAGCTGCAGATAGCCNTATTTATATACACATATATTTTTTTTTTAATTAACATTTTACAATAATTATTAAGGAGAGTGTATAAAATGTGAGCATAAAATCAATAAAGTATACGTGGATGTGGTGTGGATGCGGGGAAGCTATGTGCCACACCAATTGGCAGTCTTTTTATATTTATATACACATATATTTTTTTTTTAATTAACATTTTACAATAATTATTAAGGAGAGTGTATTTTATTTTAAAACCTATTAAAAATTTATTTTCCATATGTTTGTACATTTTTGTTGTTTTTTTAATGAAAAAAAAGTACGAGATAATATTTTCCCTGGCGTATTACACATGTATATATATTTAACCAGCATGTTGAAATTAATCCAATTTTAATACGAACCCTACCCTGCTTTACTGTCCCAGGTAATTTGCTTTTAAAAACACTTTTATCCCTTTACCTTGTGTGGATTTTCCCAAAAAAATTGCGAATTAATAACTGCTAAAATTCTCCCTCAATTTTTAAACCCTGAGACCACAGTTAATTTCTTTTTAATTCTCTTATCCTTTATTTTATTTTAATTAATTTATCCTGTATCCGTTTTTTTAGAAAATTGAAACTGAAACATAATTAATTTTGCATTTAAAATAAAATTCCTTTAATACTTAATATTCTTAACATGATCTTAATTTTTATTTGAAATCGTTTAAATCGAGATTATGAGTTATTTATTGTAAATGACAATCGAAGACTTGAATTGATCGGTTTTATTGTTTAAAACCCAAAAACAAATTAACGTTTGATCAGTTTTGAACAAAATTCTTTAACACTTAATATTGAGCTTATTTTTTTTTATATTTGAAATTGTTTAAATCGAGTTTTAAGTAAGTTAAATAATATAATAATAAGTGTTATTTATTGAAAATGAAAATCAAAGACTCAAATTGATCGGTTTAATTTTTTTAACCCAAACTAATTGATGTTTGATCGGTTTTGAACCTATACTTAATGTTTGATTCATTTTAAAACCTACAATTTATTATTGATTGATCAGTTTTGAAACCCCACAATTATTAATGTTTGATCGGTTTTAAAACCCACATTTATTAATGTTTGATCGGTTTTAAAACCCACATTTATTAATGATTGATCGGTCTTAAAACCCACTATATTTTATGTGTAATACTGATCAGATTAAAGTACTTGTTAACTAAAATTAAATTAATTAGCTAAAAGTAAAAATTTAACTAAAACTGGATTAAATCTAACGATTTTAGAAAATAATAACTATATACTTTATTTTATGGGACGGATTTCAATTAATTTATGTACTCGCATATGTATTTAAAATCCGAATATCTTGGTGTCTTGAATACGTTAATTTGGAATAAAGTTGCAAGATTTGTCTGCCTG
>KZ652568.1:31729-42880 GCA_001010745.2 Gerris buenoi
GCTGCTATGACTGTGGACTGTGACGTTTTGATTTTATAGTATGTATATTGTATAAAAGGTTTTCTGCTGCTATGACTGTGGACTGTGACGTTTTGATTTTATAGTATGCATGCTAAGTTTTCTTTAAGGTTTTATGACTTTGAACTGTGACTTTTTGATTTTATAGTATGTATTTTAGGTTTTTTAAGCTTTTATGACTGTGAACTGTCACTTTATGTTTTTTATTGTATGTTTGTTGTCTATAACTGTAGCTTTCCTTTAATAAGAACGCACGTTGTGCACCTGAAGCAATAGTTGACAAGGTAGAAATGAACTCAGGAGATTATAGTGCTCTAGATTTTAAATCCATTGTTGTCAAATCAGTTTTGATACCTAAAGAAAATTAGTGAATTTTATTAATTTATTTGTTTAATATATTTTTCTCTTTTCTGTCATATTGAAATCTAGATTTTAAGATCTAGATTTTATATTATTTATCTATTTGTTTAATCCATTTGTCTCCAAACTAGGATCTGAGAGACGAGATTTTTATGTATTTGCACGATTTAAGTTACTTTGAGTCTAAAAAAAAGTAGTAAAGATGTTTTAAGAGATGTAAAGATGTATAACAATGTTAAAAAAATATTAGATAATCGTATTTAAAAATATGAGCCTAAAAGAAATAAAGAATCTTTAAGAATAATAATTGTTTTTTCTCATCAAAGCTACTTTTTGAGGTGGTTAGAGGCATAAAAATCATTAATTAGTTGGGAATTTTAAGGAAATTAAAACGCCTCACATTTGCGATTTTTCGATCTCTCCTAGGATCATTCTCTAGCTGATTACATTGTCACAGTTATAGTTTTATGTAAAAAATTCTTGAAAGTACATAAATACTTATTTGAATCTTAAAGATTTTCGTCAATTCACCTCAAATCAGGTACTCTCAATTACACTGTTATTTAAAAATATCTCAGACATCGAATTACATAAAAACTACCATGAACTAAACATGTCTGTTACCTATTTCTACATTACTAGGTACTACACACATTTCTACTACCTACTTCAACTTAACTTCCAAATATTTGACTTTAACTACCTACAACTATTGTCATTACCTGATTTCAGGTGAATTGACGACCATCTGTAAGATTCAAATAAGTATTTATGTACCTTTCAGGAATATTTATATAAAACAATAACTGTGACAATGTAATCAACTAGTCAGTCAGAGAATGATGCAAAGAGGGATTGAAATTGAAATATCGCAAATTTAAAGCGTTTGAATTTACTTAAAAGACTCAAACTAATAAAGAATTTATAAATTCAAAGAACATTCTACTAATTTATGAAAAATTAATTTATACAATTTTTTAAAGGTTATCAAAATAGGTGTTTATTGTATTTAAAGTTCATCAATCTACAAACCCGATTATAAAATTCCAAAATTATTTTTAAAGAAGGATGAATTTTAAGCAAATTATGCAGGCAAAGTATGTTGTCAAACGTATTTTAAGCTTATAAATATGTTTGGAAACGAAGTATATTTAATATTGTCTATGATATATTATATGGTTGTTCTCACAAACATTAATCTAGTATTTCCACTCAAGAACAACATTTTTAAATCTTATGTTTAAAACGGGATTTAAATAATAAACATAAATAAAGATATCAAAAATATACCTTTAGCCGAATCTCTTATAAAGGATTGAGCTTGCTTCCGTGGAAAGATTATATTTTTCCCTTCCCTTTCAAGCCTTAACGTAGCTTCCCCCATATTTTCCTGGTAGGGGTATAAATCAAATTGGCGCTTCCAGTAAGGCGAGAGTTGGTGTTACCTCGGTGGGGGAAAGCCTACAGCACCCAGTATTGGATCTATGTTAGTATGGGGCTACAAGCATCGTGCCTAATACTTTAATAATTTATTGGTATTACACCGTTGTCTTGTTAAGCGAGATGTTATTATCAAAACCAGCTGTTCTCTAGAACCCTAGTAACAGCAAGGTACCCGACACCATATGCATATATACACACACACNCGAGGTCGGGCCGAGCGTTTTTGTATTCACACTGCGCGTGAGACTAAGCGAGGCCGGGCCGAGCGTTTTTGTATTCACACTGCGCGCGAGATCAAGCGAGGCCGGGCCGAGCGTTTTTGTATTCTCACTGCGCGCGAGACCGAGCCGATCGGCCGGTTATCTACTATACCCCGTACAACCGTATTCAAAGCGTTTTCAGCGGCCGAAAACGCTTGGTCTCGCTCGGCGTTTAATGTGAATAGCCCTATGCTGACACATGTATTTGTTTCACTCGGTCTCGCACGCAGTGTTAAAGCCGCCTTATTTTCGTATTTAAATTGCCAATATATAAGAATTTCTTATTCAAAATCGTCGGAACAAATTCGAGAAAAAATTGTTTCGCGCCTTTCCAAAGTTTTTAAGGGTAGCGCCCTCAAATTTTGAGCTAAAATTCATTTCTTGATTTCGCCTCAGAGTATGATTTTTCTAAATATGTATGCCAAATTTCGTCAAAATCGGCCCAGTAGTAGGCTCTAGGTCTTAGGCATTTACACACGAAAGGCAGGCATTATTTAAAACCACTTTTTTGGACTCAGGATATCACAAAACGTGTAAATCCATCAAAGTCATAAAATCTAATTTTTTCGCCATCCCAATACTTTTTTTTATATGAGAAAGTAAAAAAAATACTTCGCTTTTTATATGAAATACTCATTAAGTGATGTCTACTTTTAGTTTAACACCTTTTCAAATAGAATTTCGCCCAGCCTATTTTTAAAGCGTGTTGAAAGTAAACTGGTTACAACATATTAAACATTACTCACACATGAATGGCCTGACTGCATTGATCAGAGCCTTTAATTACTGGTAGGGTAGTGGCAGCACATGTGCTTATTCTCAGACTGTACAGTGCTAGAGAGTCCATTAGACAAGCAAGTTTATGGAGGGATGTAAGGGCAGACTAGAGCAGAAATTATCCAAGTAACATCTGCCAGGGTAACACTAGATATAGACATTAACACTAATGAATTAGTTATACTTGCAGTTAGTCATCATTACGTCCCTTTATCCAGTCACTTATTTTGCTTTTTCCGTACAGTTAGCGTCAATCTTTATAATATTTATAAGTTACCCTTATTTCGGCAGAGATTGGTCAATCCTTAGTTCTTGTATGTTATCTTTACTTCGGCATAGTTGAGTCGATCCTAAGTTCTTTTAAGTTGCCTTTACTTCGGCTGAGTTTAGTCAATCCTTAGTTCTTTTAAGTTATCTTTACTTCAGCAGAGTTTGGTCAATCCTTAGTTCTTGTAAGTTAACTTTACTTTGGCAGAGTTGAGTAAATCCTTACTTCGGCAGAGTTTGGTCAATCCTTAGTTTTATTAAGATATCTTTACTTCGGCAGAGTTTGGTCAATCCTTAGTACTTGTAAGTTATCCTTACTTCGGCAGAGTTGAGTCAATCCTTATTTCTTTTAAGATATCTTTACTTCGTCAAAGTTTGGTCAATCCTTAGTTCATGTAAGTTATCCTTACTTCGGCAGAGTTGAGTCAATCCTTATTTCTTTTAAGATATCTTTACTTCGTCAAAGTTTGGTCAATCCTTACTTCTTTTAAGTTATCTTTACTTCGGCAGAGTTTGGTCAATCCTTAGTTCTATTAAGATATCTTTACTTCGGCAGAGTTTGGACAATCCTTAGTACTTGTAAGTTATCCTTACTTCGGCAGAGTTGAGTCAATCCTTAGTTCTTTTAAGATATCTTTACTTCGGCAGAGTTTGGTCAATCCTTAGTTCTATTAAGATATCTTTACTTCGGCAGAGTTTGGTCAATCCTTAGTTCTATTAAGATATCTTTACTTCGGCAGAGTTTGGTCAATCCTTAGTTCTATTAAGATATCTTTACTTCGGCAGAGTTTGGTCAATCCTTAGTTCTATTAAGATATCTTTACTTCGGCAGAGTTTGGTCAATCCTTAGTTCTATTAAGATATCTTTACTTCGGCAGAGTTTGGTCAATCCTTAGTTCTATTAAGATATCTTTACTTCGGCAGAGTTTGGTCAATCCTTAGTTCTATTAAGATATCTTTACTTCGGCAGAGTTTGGTCAATCCTTAGTTCTATTAAGATATCTTTACTTCGGCAGAGTTTGGTCAATCCTTAGTTCTATTAAGATATCTTTACTTCGGCAGAGTTTGGTCAATCCTTAGTTCTATTAAGATATCTTTACTTCGGCAGAGTTTGGTCAATCCTTAGTTCTATTAAGATATCTTTACTTCGGCAGAGTTTGGTCAATCCTTAGTTCTATTAAGATATCTTTACTTCGGCAGAGTTTGGTCAATCCTTAGTTCTATTAAGATATCTTTACTTCGGCAGAGTTTGGTCAATCCTTAGTTCTATTAAGATATCTTTACTTCGGCAGAGTTTGGTCAATCCTTAGTTCTATTAAGATATCTTTACTTCGGCAGAGTTTGGTCAATCCTTAGTTCTATTAAGATATCTTTACTTCGGCAGAGTTTGGTCAATCCTTAGTTCTATTAAGATATCTTTACTTCGGCAGAGTTTGGTCAATCCTTAGTTCTATTAAGATATCTTTACTTCGGCAGAGTTTGGTCAATCCTTAGTTCTATTAAGATATCTTTACTTCGGCAGAGTTTGGTCAATCCTTAGTTCTATTAAGATATCTTTACTTCGGCAGAGTTTGGTCAATCCTTAGTTCTATTAAGATATCTTTACTTCGGCAGAGTTTGGTCAATCCTTAGTTCTATTAAGATATCTTTACTTCGGCAGAGTTTGGTCAATCCTTAGTTCTATTAAGATATCTTTACTTCGGCAGAGTTTGGTCAATCCTTAGTTCTATTAAGATATCTTTACTTCGGCAGAGTTTGGTCAATCCTTAGTTCTATTAAGATATCTTTACTTCGGCAGAGTTTGGTCAATCCTTAGTTCTATTAAGATATCTTTACTTCGGCAGAGTTTGGTCAATCCTTAGTTCTATTAAGATATCTTTACTTCGGCAGAGTTTGGTCAATCCTTAGTTCTATTAAGATATCTTTACTTCGGCAGAGTTTGGTCAATCCTTAGTTCTATTAAGATATCTTTACTTCGGCAGAGTTTGGTCAATCCTTAGTTCTATTAAGATATCTTTACTTCGGCAGAGTTTGGTCAATCCTTAGTTCTATTAAGATATCTTTACTTCGGCAGAGTTTGGTCAATCCTTAGTTCTATTAAGATATCTTTACTTCGGCAGAGTTTGGTCAATCCTTAGTTCTATTAAGATATCTTTACTTCGGCAGAGTTTGGTCAATCCTTAGTTCTATTAAGATATCTTTACTTCGGCAGAGTTTGGTCAATCCTTAGTTCTATTAAGATATCTTTACTTCGGCAGAGTTTGGTCAATCCTTAGTTCTATTAAGATATCTTTACTTCGGCAGAGTTTGGTCAATCCTTAGTTCTATTAAGATATCTTTACTTCGGCAGAGTTTGGTCAATCCTTAGTTCTATTAAGATATCTTTACTTCGGCAGAGTTTGGTCAATCCTTAGTTCTATTAAGATATCTTTACTTCGGCAGAGTTTGGTCAATCCTTAGTTCTATTAAGATATCTTTACTTCGGCAGAGTTTGGTCAATCCTTAGTTCTATTAAGATATCTTTACTTCGGCAGAGTTTGGTCAATCCTTAGTTCTATTAAGATATCTTTACTTCGGCAGAGTTTGGTCAATCCTTAGTTCTATTAAGATATCTTTACTTCGGCAGAGTTTGNATCAAAATCGTCAGAACCGTTTTCAAGAAATACATTTTTTTCACCTTTTTTCAGAGTTTTGGGGGGTAGTGCCTCTAAATTTGGAGTTGAAATGCATTTCTCGATTTCGCCTCGGGGTATGATTTTTCTGAACATGTATGCCAATTATTGTTTAAATTGGCCCAGTAGTTTAGGCTCCAGGCGTCTGCACAGACAGACATTTAAAAAAAAAAAAAAAAAAACTCTTTTTAGGACTCAGGGGACCTCAAAACGTGTAAATCTATCAAAATCGAATTTTGGCGTGATCACAATACTTTCTCTTTATCTGAGAAAGTAAAAAAGAGCAGATTTGGCCAAAAAGTAGATATCACTACTTTGATAGGCTGAATATTTTGGGAGAGAAGGAGAGGGTCTAGAACTTGGAGCTTTTTCACGGTTAGGTTTGTTGTGGATAATATACAACATTGGTGTACATAACATAATCATTAAGGCCATACTGCTAAAAATAAATATTTGTTTATATCCGTCTTCATTTATCTATATTTATTTATTATACTTAATATAATAACATTGCAGTACCTAGCATAATAAGGCCATATTGCTAAAAAGAAAGTCGCTTGAAGAAACATGGAAAAACATATTATTCTTTATAGATATTTTAAATTTTAATTTAAATAAATATGTATATTTAAAAAATATTCTACAGAACGATCCACAATGCTTCGGTAAGCTCGGAAATAACTAAATTAATAATTTAAATACCTAATCAAAATATTTACTTTACTTTATTATATTATAGTAAGTGCGAGAACTATTAATATATATTAAGGATAATATAATAATTATTGTTTACATTAATCTATGTACATTTATCTATGACCAAGGTATTGTAGAGAGCGTTCCTCTACCACACCCCTTCCTATAGCGTCCCCCTCCATAACCCCCTAGCCTACCTTCCGCCTTCCTCTTCAGTACGCTACGAGCTTTCGCCGCGTGAACAAGTATCTGTGTCGCTCTCTTACCCTTGTATACATCGCGTATTAACTATATTCCGTTTAGTTTTTTTTTTTTTTTTAATTAGTAATAGTGAAAATATATTATATGTGTAATGCTTTACCTTTGCAGTTATGGATAGTATTTGTTTTTTTTTAAGCAAATAATTTTATATTAACATTATTTATGGATTAATTACCAGAATAAAAGAAGTGTAAGTTTATTTTATTAGATTATATTTATTTTAATAAACTATAATTAGATAGATTAAAATGATTGTAAGCTTGTTATTATGATATTATAATTATTATAGGTTCAATAATAATTGTAAGATTAAGTTATATTATTTAAAAAAAAAAATCATTCTAATGCTGGACGGTTCTAACTAAAAATGTATTATTTTAACAATCTGATGATTTTAGATATGCATTATTAGGATTTGAATTGTTTTAGGTATTTTATTTATAAACTAAGTAAATGGTATGACAGAATTTCTATAGCTTATTTAATTTTAAATTCTGGTTAATGTAGGTATAAGAATACGACCTTACCGCTGTTGATTTGGAAAAAGGGTGTTTTATTAAAATATTGTATTTATTTTATTTTTAAAATGTAAAGAAGTCCAATAGATTACTACTGGCATTAGTATCATTCTTTATTAACATCATACAGTATTAATATCATTATTTACTAACATCTTATAGTATTAGTATTAGTATCATTCTTTATTAACATCATACAGTATTAATATAATTATTTACTAACATCTTATAGTATTAGTATTAGTATCATTCTTTATTAACATCATACAGTATTAATATAATTATTTACTAACATCTTATAGTATTAGTATTAGTATCATTCTTTATTAATATCATTATTTACTAACATCTTATAGTATTAGTATCATTCTTTACTAACATCATGCAGTATTAGCATCATTATTTACTAACATCATACAGTATTAAGTATCATTCTGTGGGGTTAGTGATCATTAGCAATTGATATCGTGGGTCCGTATTATGAATATTTATATTTCTAATTAAAGTGATCGAAATCTTTCTGTACTAACATCATACAGTATTAGTATAATTCTTTATTCACATCATACAGTATTAGTATCATTCTGTATTAACATCATACAGTATTAGTATCATTCTTTGAATTTAATTTTACCGGAAAAGCAAGTAATTCCCTATTATGGTTTATTGATAACAGATGGATCGATTATCTAGGTAGAAATATTTTTATCTGTTACTGATAAAATAAAAAAAAAATGAAATTCTATAATTTAAGTAGAACTAAATTAAAAAAAAAATGTTTATAATATTCACAAATTTTATATAAGTGGACATATCTAATGATCGTTATACAAAACACTAGAGATTTGTTATACTTATATTTCGTAGTTTAACAGCATAATAATAACCCCATATTTATCTCTATTAATTCTAAATGTAATTTGTTTAATAAATATCTTGATAGTTTAAACTTATCACTAAGGGCTTACGAACTTTACGCTTCTACTACCGGAATTATATGTAAGTTATAAGCTTGGTGATATTTAACTAGGAGCCGCTCCAAGATAATCTGCCGATAGTAGAGAACAGCTTTATATTTAACTATTATTTATACTGTTTTTCCAGAATAGAGTCTATATCTGGATTTCCCGTTTTTTCCTCCCTCCGGGTAATCCTTCGTTGGAATATATGCTATATGGCGGGTGATACTTTCGTCGGTATTCCTTTAGCCGGTGACTATTGAAATGTATCGTCTAATTTTGTTTTAAGCTTAGTGAAAGAATACTAAGCAGAAATTTCCAGATTCGGGAAATGGATCCGTAAAATTACTCCAGAACTCCAGCTACTTCTCGATTTCTATTGCTTCGTTTATTTTATTTTATTTTTTTTAATGTTGTTTTTATTTATTTTTTTATTTTTAAAAAATCCTTTATATTAGTTTGGATTTTGTCTTTAGTCAAAATCTTTTAAGGGCTAATTAACCCTTTTTAGTCATCCAATCGAGCTCAAATTTTGCTTATAGACTGCACCAATATAAAAACATATTATTCTACTTTTAAGGGCTATTATGATTATTATTGTATAACATTTATATAATCGAGTAGTGTCCCGACTACTCATAATGATTTATTGCTAAACTAAGGCAACTACATTATCATTTTAATAAAAATAAATGTTTGTTTTGATTTGTTGGTCTTTAAATAGAGATAATAACGTTGGTTGTTAAATAGTATATTTACTTAGTTTTACCTTTTTTTCTGACTATATAAGGGCTTATATTATAATAGGCTTTAAAATTATTATTATTTTTTTATTAATAATTAAAAATACCTAATGTTATTTAATAGCAGATTCAATTAATTAATTATTTATTTTATATTTTATGTTACAGATTACCTTCGATTCGACATCCAAAAGTTATTTTATCTCAAAAGTTTTAAAAAGAAAATTCAAAAGCATGTTGACTCAACTTAAAACTATTACACGCGTGTGATTACTTCTTTTTGTTTAAATTTAATTTTTTACGGTTTTATAGTTAGTTTTTTTTCTTGTTATTTTCGTCAAAAATATTATTAACAATGCGTCTCAAGTGATAGGTGAAAGTGATTTTAATTATATCAAAAGAAGATTAACAATTGCTGTTGAAATGGAACGTTATGGAATCACCGGAATCTGCCGATTTCTCGTTGCAGCAGTAATATTCTCCTCCACTTCAGTAAAAGGTTCGTTTGATTTATTTAATTATATTTAAAAAACAAAAAAGTACCCTTCAAGACTTAAGGTAAAGACTTACTAAAAATGATAATTTTTAACAATTATTTTATCATTTTTATGGTTGAACTGAGACACACGGTGCGGTCGAGAATCGCTTGGCAGCAAGAGATTATATCCCTTTGTCAAACAGTTCATTATTTGTATGATTTATATATTTGAGTGATTATATATGCATGCTTTGTACATAGGAGAGTTGATATCCCTTTGTCAAAATAATACATATCAGATTTATTTTTCTTTAAATCTTCAGCTGTTTATTATTAATTTAGTCGTGATTATTGTATTTATTTTTATAATTATTTTTATACGTATCAATCATACGAGGGGTTTTAAAGAACAACCAAGTATTAATAATAGGAATGGGAATCAATATTTAGGAATATTAATTTAGTATTAAGAATTAAGAATAGGAACTAATATTTAGGATAATTAAGTATTAAGAATAGGAACTGATGTCTAGGAATAATTAAGTATTATTATTTACTATAAGAACCAATATTTAATCGATTATTTTTACTGTGATTAAAATTTGTAAATTCATTTATTTAGAAACTCGAAAATGACGAAATTATTTAATAAATTTTAATATTTTTTATAAGCAATTATTTAACTTGCAATGTTTGTATGTATATATAATTGAAGCGAGTGTAAGCGAGCTTCTTATATTCAACGAATATTTTTTATTCGCTTTTTTTTACAATTTACAAAATGTAGAAAATATTAAAAAGTTGGACTTTATCGCCTTGACTTCTGAGTGACTCATATGTTGCGTACTTAAAATAATNTTTTTTTACAATTTACAAAATGTAGAAAATATTAAAAAGTTGGACTTTATCGCCTTGACTTCTGAGTGACTCATATGTTGCGTACTTAAAATAATTACTGAAATACTGTCTTCAATATCCAGTAGCGCTTTAAATAATTGATTGACACTAAAAAACTTTCTTTTTTTTTTTAATAAATTTCGTTTATTGCAACACTATAACAACATACAATATTTTGGTATAGTTTTGGATAGTCGAAACCCCTCTGCTTTAATGTTTTTTAGAGAGAATTTGTTTAATTTTCTACTTTTTTCTTTGAAAAAACCTAGTGGAACCTTATTCACATAACACAAGCTTAAAACAGAGAGAATAAAATGTAACGCTAGCAAAAATAATCTTTCAATTTATAAAAGTTGGTGGAAAAAAATAAGAAATTAAGCATACAGGCTTTGAAAACTTACGGTTGCTTATTTTTTACATAAAAAACTATTTTATGTATGAATCATCCACCACCTCTATAATATTAATGGCTTCACCTTCAAGATAATGCAGTGTATTAGCCAGGACACAACCAATATCCCTTTAAGCCCCTGTTTACATCCTTTAATTCCTTTTGGATGCATTTACCTATTTGTTAATTAAATTTTGAGGCTATGATTGTGTAAAGTTAAATAAATGATAATTATGATATGCGGATGTAGCCCCCATATATTAGCTTTAGTTCCTTGTGGATGCTTTAACTCATTCGTTTATCAAATTTTGGAGTTATTCATGCTTTGGTGAGTTGAAAAAAAAATGATTATAAATTATGCTAAACTAATATACCTATTTATAATCAAGTATGAAATATATATATATTTAT
>KZ652568.1:53287-64491 GCA_001010745.2 Gerris buenoi
TAAAGGATTGTAAATATTTGGGATATGACAAAACAAATAAAATAACTTGCGGATTTTTTCCGAACTAACTTTCCATGCAGCAAATTTGCTGAAAACGAATTAAATTCTGCTGAAAAATTACTAAAAGTATTAAAATAATGCATTGTCATCGTGTTCTTGAAGTTCAAATGTCTAGCTACACGGGATGTTATTTAAAATTCGATTGAAAGATTTGTACCGGACAAACAAACAAACATACAAACAAGAAACCAAGTTAATAAAAACGTAGTAAAAAGTACTAGCAGAAACATAATGTATTTTTATAACTAGGTAAACAATGTTTGTTTTTTTATTTTTATTTCTATACTTCTTCAAATTTGTAGACCCCAATATAATTAGGTTTCTAGGTTGCTAAATGTCCGTTAGCATTTCAACCTAAAAACTATACTGATATTAATTGCTTTGACATATTATATTTAGTTTAAACTCGAAAATAATAGATTTTATCACTAATGACTAGTTAAAATAATGCAATATAGAAAGCGAATGTAAATTAATTAATGTAATAAAAGGTGATAATTAAAGTTAAAAATATTAAATTTTTGAAAAAGTTTAAGGAGTATATAAATATTTTTGGTTAATTCGTATTGTACGTGTCAGGTGTCAGGCCAAGATTTAGAGCCACCTCTAACCATCACTGACCACCTCTAACCACCCTTTAGGAAATTTCTCTGTCGCTTACAATAGGAATTAGTCATATATTTATTTATTTTTACTACCATTATTATTTTTATGCGTAAAATATAAAATTTTCTTACTTAGTCATAATTATTATTCCATCTTTTTTAATCCAAATGTTTATTCTTCATATAACTTATTAAAATTTTAATTTTGTTTTACTTGCATTAGTTTTTTAATGCTTATAATACCATATTTGTTTTTAATCTTTTACACCTTTTGGCATAAATGTTCAGTAAGAGCATCTTACTCAGAGGTAAATCTGGAAATAAATTTGAGAAAATCTGAAACAAAGAATAAGTCTGAAATGTAGCATGTAAGAATAAGTCTGAAATGTAGCATGTAAGAATAAGTCTGAAATGTAGCATGTAAGAATAAGTCTGAAATGTAGCATGTAAGAATAAGTCTGAAATGTAGCATGTAAGAATAAGTCTGAAATGTAGCATGTAAGAATAAGTCTGAAATCTAGCATAGATGGAGTTTGACGTATATGTTCCGGAAAATCATAATCCTGAGACAAAATTTTGTTAAGAACCCATTTCGTAATTTTTTATGGGAAAAAATGTTGTGTCCAATATATTAATAAAAATAAATCGGTTTCTACTGAACTCATAACTGCAATGTAGGTAAACAGTGAACGTTTAATCACTTTATAATAATGATACATTGATAAAACCACTGAATATTAATATTAGACTGGTAGACGTTGTCATAGCAAATTGTTTATTGTACCTTAAAAGGCATATATATTTTTTTAAAAGGTAAATTTAATAGATTTAAATTATTTATATTATGTACTAAACTTTCTGTATAAACTCACAAATCAATAAATAATGTGTAAATAACTACTTTACACCGTACATGACCAAGTTGTTGAACACCTTTATAAAAAAAATATTATTGAACGTGCTTTTTAAACGTAATAGTTGTATTATTTCATTGTTGTTTGTAATATTAGGTAGCTTATGAATTTTTCTCATTATCAAGACGTTGTTGCATTTTTGGCTCCGACGATTTCTCACTTCTTAAAATGGTGATAATTAAAAACTTGATTTTTTATTTACTGTCTCACTTAAATTTGTTAACATTTTAATATTTAAAAAAAAAAACATTTTGCCTCCTGAATATTGTTTATTTTTAATTTTCTTGTGTAAGTAAAACATGTCAATAACTTTTTTTTAAAAAAAAATGTATAAACAATAGTTTTGAAAGTCTTTATTTACATCTGTTTTGGTTCGGTCAACACACTACGTGATTATTGTGGTTCAAGGGAAACAGTATAACCTGACTATAACCTGACTCGCAGCTTCTTGTTTCTCTAGCTTCCGGTTTTACTTTGGGTAATTCAACATCGACGAGGGGATTGTTTGTTGTTTTATTTGCTCCTTTGTTTGAGGTTTTCATCAGTTGGTTTTTGGTGTTTTGTTGTTGTCTGTCTGTCTATTTTTTTTTTTTTTTTTTTTTTTTTTTTTGGCTTGATTGTTATTCAATGGGTGTTCGGCTTCATGTCTGTATAGAGGTATTCAGTAGTCAGGTGTATTATTTCACGAGTCAGCGGACTAAACTAGCGAAAAAACTCATTCTTACAAAAATTAAAAACATTCTGTAAACTACAGACAGGATATATTCACAGTCAATATTACGTCTGTTGTAATGTTGTAAGTTAAAAACACAACAGAATACTAAACTAATAGCATTATCTGTAGCATTGTTTTCGTGTTTTGCTTCCAAGCTTACTGAAGGTAATAGTGTTATCATTCTGAAGAACGTACATCTTTTCCCATTTTTTTGTTCCCAAATTAATACAGAAATGTGTTTTAGACATCAGGGAACATTTTTGATTTTATGTCTCACGGTTCTTCTATTAAATATGTCGTATACCATAGTTTAAAATCATTAATGAAATTTGGATGTACGTTAAAATTCCTATATACCGTCTTAATATTGAGCTTTTTCGCCTATTGCTTCCTCACACACATGAACACACACTTGTATTAACAATTAAGGAATCTATGTGCTTTTTATTAATTAGCTGTTATTAATTAGCTGTTATTAATTAGCTGTTATTAATTAGCTGACTTTNCTATAGTTCTTTTGATAGCAAGTGTATATTTAGTCTATATTAAAACTCTTCGGCTAGCCATTCTAATAAAAAATGTTCCTCTATTGCTCTTAGTTCCTTAAAGAAATAGCTTTAAAAAAGTCAAGCTTATGAGGTACTTACAACAATATAAACTAACTCAGCTATAAGATTGGTTTAAGAAAGTTTTTAAATTAATAAAACATATAATAGCGATAATGATCTAAATCTAGAGATTCATATCTATGGATAGATATTCGCATCTATGTCTAGAAATGCATATGTGTATGTGTATACCTATATTATATCTATACCTAGAGACTTTTTTGTTTAAAAAATCACTATTTAGTTTTTATTTTTTTATTATTTTTAAAATGATAATATACTTCGAGTATTTTATTCATAATATAAGAATGGAGTGATACGACTTAGGCACATAGCTTCTTCGCATCCTATCCTATCACTATGATTGTAAAATAAAGCATAACAAAATGATTTTAAATTGTGAGTTTTACTACAAACGCGATGGCAGTTTCAGATTCCGTTCTTACAGTATACACGTATATACGTATTATGTATGTCCGGCTTGAGTGTACATAAATAAATATATATATATATATATATATATGTATATGTATATATAACGTCCTTTTACGGTTTAAAAGGAGGATTTTTAATGCCAGCTTTGTATTTGAGTATGTTGGGTAAAAGTCAGAGACCTAGTAAGGTTACATGAATGGGCAGGGTTGTATTGGAAGTGATATATGGACCTGGTCCTATGGTGTAAAATAGGCAGGTTTCTTTTCTTCCTTGTATACATGGGGGGTTCCTATACGCGGATCGCTGTGTCGGCATCGCTTTGCCTTGGATATTGGCACTATATAGCAAAAGGGGTTCGAAGCTCTTTTATGAAAGGAGAAGTAAGAAGACGTGAGCCGAGGTAGAAGAAGCGTGCTTTTTTTGTACCCTTCTTTGGGAGAGAAGAGTTATAGTAGATATTGATTTTTTTTTTCTCCGGCGTTTTGTGTCAAAGATTGATCCGTTGTTAAAGTTTTTTTTTTTAGGTTGAAGTATGACAATGTAGCTGCCGAAATAGACAAGATTATGTGGGTTGTTCTCACGTCCCTTTAAATTGACAATGATTAAAATTTATCAGTTTGTAATCTAAAACCTTGTTCTTGTTACTTTACGATAACGGTTTATTAAATTTATATTCGTATCTCCTTCATGTAGTTCAGAAATTAGAACGTTGTTTGGAGTTCATGTTGATAGATTTAAAGATCTCTCCACGAACAAAATACTTTTCTCTTGTTCATTTTATCAAATCTTGCTTTCGGCTTTTATAATGTCACCTTTTTTATCGATTCCGGAACAACTAGGGTCTTTCGTGGTCCTAAACATCATATAGACCCACTCTTTTAGCTTTATATATAGATATTACCCTTGTTCTTCCCGAATAGAACTGATGATGGCCTTAACTATAAGGCCAAAATTAGCTTTGATGAACAAGTAAATAAATATTTTACCTGAAGACAGTTTCTTTTAATCCATACCTATTAAGTGGCTTCTTTCGCCTACCTTACAGGTTAAACACCCAGAGATGTAGGCCATTTAGGTAGGACCCATTTAGCATACCCGTGTCTAAGATAAAGAATTCTCTCCCTGATTCTTTTATACTCTGAGCAGACTCACAAAAAGTCAGTACTCAGTTCAAAGGCAGTGCCTTAAGCACTTCTATGGGAACTATTCGCATTCCATACATTTGCCATCTAAGATAAGCCAACGCTGGGCAGCAGCTTTTGCTCATCCGGCTGAGGACTTTCAATGAAGTCCCTTAAGCTCTTTTAGGAGAACTATTGGCATTCCATAGGTTTCCCATGTAAGATGAGCCAATGCTGGTCAGCAAGCTCTTTTAAGGGAATTATTGGCATTCCATAGGTTAGCCATGTATGATGAGGCAATGCTGGGCAGCAAGCCATGTAAGAAGAGCCAACTATAGGCTTTGTAAGGAGTAGGAGTTTCATCTACCTTTTCGCTCAGCCGACGGCTACTTTCAATCAAGCCTAACATCTGCAAGTGTCTGCAAAACAACAATGACTGGTTATAAATCCAGTCATAAAGTTTGAGGAGTCCCTTTTGGACCACAGACACATCCCCTGTAAATTAAAGGCTCCAGTACTAAAGCTAGAGGAAATTAAATATCGTTACCCTAGATGAACTGAGTTGAAACTATTCCCAGAAGTACTTGAAAGCGAATTGGACATAAATTTTATACCTTAATCATCATAAAACGTTACACAGAGAAATACAAAACATTTGGGTATTTTAATAAAATGTACTAACATCTAATCAGCTCGAATCAACTGAGGGACCGCGAATAAGCCCTGAATTTGAACATGAAATTGTTAAGCACAACTTTAAACGAGATTTTCCCTTTATTTACCTACCATTGATAGAATTAGTGAGGACATCTACTATCTTATGAGTGTCGAATGAATGCATTTTGTTTATTGCTTCTGAGCATACCAATGTGACAAAAGCGTTCTAATAATTCTAATCTAAATACTGATATTATTTTATGACTCCCAACTTTTAGTTTGTCCAGAGCTGATGCCCAGAAACTCTAATTTCAAATCGAAATGTTTTTTTGTCATTTACACCCCAAATGCACGCAATCCGTGGATACACTGTGTATCTTTAAAAAATACTCTATTGAATTTGTAGAAATTTGTATGGTTTGTCAAAAATCGCCCACAGATGGTTTCATATTTTTTACCGACCTGCGCAAAATTTATATTGATTTAAATAAGTGCCAGCCCACTGGGAGTCGAAATTGATTCAAATCTTGTGCGACCATTCGTTCAGTAATAGGACGTAAAGAAGTTATGGGCACCACAAATGGATAGACTATTTTTTTATTTTATTCCATCTGAGATGAGTTTACGTTGTTTATTTTTTTTATTATTTGGTAAGAATAACATCTGCTATCTATTAAATGACAAAAAATGTTTAAAAATATATGTATAATCCCGATTACAAGTTTTTCTTGTCGCTTGTTTATTTTCTATCTCTTTTAAATCTCTTTCACAAACTATTAGAAACAAATATTGGTTGAAGCCGAGACCAAAAAAAAAAATAAAAAATAAAAAGATTAATAATTAGATGTCAAGAAAAATGGTTACTTTTGATTGGAACGAATCTATATACTTATTTAAAAAAAAGAAAATCCTGTTTTATTCTTTTAACAAATTGTCCTGTAAATAAAAATAAAAATATACATTTTTTTTTCTCTATAAATTTACATAATTTAACAATTGTGACAACAAAAGCTTAAATCATCATTTTCGTTACGAACCGTGCGTAAAAAAAAAAATATATATATATATTTGCGCCATGAGTTTAATCTTGCCCCACGAACTTATAATATCAAGATCTGTTTAAAGCTTGTATTATTAAAAAATCAAATAACTTAAAACAATCGATGTTTAAATAATATTATTTATGATTTTTACAGACTTAGGGCTATATATATTGTATGTATAGTAATTTCCGGAGCAAATTATTTATTTGATTCGTTTAAAATACGTGTTATTGTAATGCGTATTTAACGACCTATGAATTACATTTAAAAGAATATAGAATTACAAGAAGAAAAACCTAAAACAAGGAGATGGTAATTTGATGAATGCATGATTCAGAATGTTTTATGAATCTTAAAATAATAATAGATTTTATTTTATGTTAATTTTGCATAATATTCTATCCTTCATTTAAAAATCTTTGTAAAAAAAAGTTGTATCTTATTTATTTAATTTAATTTTTATAAACATTATGTAAATNATATATACACACATACATATATATATATATATACATATATACTATACATAAACTTATGATTATATTCCAAAAACGGGAAGTTTTCGTTTATTTGTTTAACAGAAGTTGGAAAGAAAATATTATTATGAATTAGTCTGAAAAAGGGTCTTTTCTATTAAATGAGATATAATTAATTTTTTCTCTCCTTTCCCGTGTATATTTTATTTTTTGATTTGCATATAAAATTATGGGAATGATAGAGGAAAAAATGTTCTTTTCTACACTTTAATTCAAATAACCGAAATGAACAAATTAATAATACTATTTCAAAGTTGAATTGATCGATTACAATTTCATATTTTATATTTCTTTTTCCTGTTATTGTCGCTTCTTGAATGTTTAATCCTTAATCCACGCGATCACAAACAAACATAATATAGATAATTAATGATTTTATTAGTGTTTTTAGACCTCTTTTTGGTTTGTTTCGAAGTGAATTTCCTATATTGCCCTTTAACTTGTACTCAGGTAGCGTTTATATTTAGAATATTATTAGTAATATCCCCTACTTCCCTTTTGTCGAATAACTAAATTTGAGGGAAAAGGGGTATAGTTATCAAAATGAATCAAATCACTCGTTAATATTGAGTAATAATAATTTTAAGTCAAAAACTTTTATTGAAAAATTCATTTTTCATCATTGTTTCAGAGTTTTTAAAGGGGAGCACCCCCCCCCCAAATTTAGAGCTAAAATTATATTTCTCTTTTTCGCCGGATTTTTTTTTATGGACATTTATAATATATCGTAATCTCAAAATTAAATTTTACCACTGTCAAAATAATTCCTCTTTATAAACTACGTATTTGAGAAAGGTATTATAGGTAGAGAGAAATATATGCTCTATAAGTAAAATGTTTGCTCTATTGGTAAAAATGTTTGCTCTATAAGTAAAAATGTGTGCTCTATAAGTAAAAATGTGTCTCTATGTGTGATAATGTTTGGTCTATAAGTAAAAATGTTTGCTCTGTAAGTAAAAATGTGTGCTCTATAAGTAAAAATGTTTGCTCTATAAGTAAAAATGTGTGCTCTATAAGTAAAAATGTGTCTCTATGTGTGATAATGTTTGGTCTATAAGTAAAAATGTTTGCTCTGTAAGTAAACATATTTGCTCTATAAGTAAATATTTTTGCTCTATAATTAAAAATGTTCGCTCTATAAGTAAAAATGTGTATTCTGCAAGTTAAAATGTTTACTCTATTAGTAAAAATGTATGATCTATAAAGTAAAAATGTATTAATGATGGTTCTCATGCGTTAGAAGTAGTTTTGAAAATAGTCTTCGTGTTGTAGCGTTGGCCGAGTGAATTGGTAAAGATGATGATTTAGTAGGGCACTAATATAAAAGTGACAAATTATCAAATGATTGATGACAGTGATGATATGATTAATAAAGACAGCAGAGAGAACATTTGTTCTGGAATCCAGATTCATTTTAACTTCTGGGTTCTACTCCAACCCGTTGGTCTTGTTTCTAAATATAGATTTAATGTTTTCTACTAAACTCTTACTCTTCAATCCCTTCCTTCTATAAATCTATGTCCATCTATTCAGTCTATAGTTCTTTTGATAGCAAGTGTATATTTAGTCTATATTAAAACTCTTCGGCTAGCCATTCTAATAAAAAATGTTCCTCTATTGCTCTTAGTTCCTTAAAGAAATAGCTTTAAAAAAGTCAAGCTTATGATGTACTTACAACAATATAAACTAACTCAGCTATAAGATTGGTTTAAGAAAGTTTTTAAATTAATAAAATATATAATAGCGATAATGATCTAAATCTAGAGATTCATATCTATGCATAGATATTCGCATCTATGTCTAGAAATGCATATGTGTATGTGTATACCTATATTATATCTATACCTAGAGACTTTTTTGTTTAAAAAATCACTATTTAGTTTTTATTTTTTTATTATTTTTAAAATGATAATATACTTCGAGTATTTTATTCATAATATAAGAATGAAGTGATACGACTTAGGCACATAGCTTCTTCGCATCCTATCCTATCACTATAAAAAAATAAAAAGATTAATAATTAGATGTCAAGAAAAATGGTTACTTTTGATTGGAACGAATCTATATACTTATTTAAAAAAAAGAAAATCCTGTTTTATTCTTTTAACAAATTGTCCTGTAAATAAAAATAAAAATATACATTTTTTTTTCTCTATAAATTTACATAATTTAACAATTGTGACAACAAAAGCTTAAATCATCATTTTCGTTACGAACCGTGCGTAAAAAAAAAAATATATATATATATTTGCGCCATGAGTTTAATCTTGCCCCACGAACTTATAATATCAAGATCTGTTTAAAGCTTGTATTATTAAAAAATCAAATAACTTAAAACAATCGATGTTTAAATAATATTATTTATGATTTTTACAGACTTAGGGCTATATATATTGTATGTATAGTAATTTCCGGAGCAAATTATTTATTTGATTCGTTTAAAATACGTGTTATTGTAATGCGTATTTAACGACCTATGAATTACATTTAAAAGAATATAGAATTACAAGAAGAAAAACCTAAAACAAGGAGATGGTAATTTGATGAATGCATGATTCAGAATGTTTTATGAATCTTAAAATAATAATAGATTTTATTTTATGTTAATTTTGCATAATATTCTATCCTTCATTTAAAAATCTTTGTAAAAAAAAGTTGTATCTTATTTATTTAATTTAATTTTTATAAANAAAAATATATATATATATATATAAACTAGCCGTTCCAATCACAGACACTGTATTTTACAACCTTAATATTTTTGTCAGTTGGATTTTTAACTAATTAATATTGTTATTTTTATTTTGGTTCAGTGTTATGTTTTTATTTATTTCTATTAATTTATGTAGTTTTTTTTCTTTGTTTAAAATATCGATTTGGTTGTTTGAAAATCAATTTATTATAATGTGTGATATTTTCAAATCTATTGGGTTTTCTACCTCATTTCGAATATATTTTTTACCTTTTGTTTATTTTTTTTAACTAATTAGTAAAAACAAAATTCTTTTACCTTGTTATTCTTATTTTCTTGGTTATCGGTGTTGGTTAAAATCCGAAAGAGAGGGTGAAAAAAAAAATAAATAAAAAAATAAAAAATATGACCTTATAAAAGTATCTTAGTTGTTTTACGAGGTAGGAAACATAAATGTTTAATATTTCTTATCGCGTTTATTTATTTATTTTGCTTCTGCGCTTATTGAAGATAAAGGATATATTGTGCTCATTCTGAAGCATGGATGGCAATTTATTTTATGTATCCAAATTAATAATTCCTTGTCAAAAATCTAGAAAATTAGCTATATTTTTATATCTTGGGTCTTGTGTCTTTTTTGATCTTGCGTCTGTCGTTTTTGATTTTGCGTCTGTCGTTTTTTATTTTGCGTCTTTCGTTTTTGATTTTGCGTCTGTCGTTTTTGATCTTGTGTCTATCGTTCTACATTTTTGCCAACCGCAATATCTTAAAAACTATTCATCAGATTTTTATAAAACATATAATAAGTCGAGGATAGTAAGGTCCTGTTGGTCTTATAATTTTCAACCATATAAGCAGACTTATTTCTCTTTTGTATGCGCCCCATTTTTCGTTCAATTAAAACTTGTATATTTAAAAGTAGTTATCCCGAATTTGAAGAAATGTTCGTATTTTGTTAAATATAGCCCTTAGCTAAGACCCATATAATTTTAACCATTTGATCTTAGAAATTTGTTAATGAATATATATAAATATGCCCCTACTGAAAGTCGACGTGAGGTAGCTATGACATGAAAACTGGCAGGCTATTTTAAAAGGTAAACCATACATTAGCGACATCAAAGGTGTTATTATGTTTAATTGAATATCCTAATTTTATTTTCATTAATTAGTACAATTTCCTTTGAAGATTACTTCGCTTTGAAGTTATGGGTCCAATATTTATAAGCTTTTATAATAAAGCACCTGAAGTATTAATTTACCGTAAAAAAAATAATAATAATAATTGAAGTATGTAGTTACTTCAGTATTTTATTTTTATTTTTTTTATCTTTTACATTTTTATTTTGATATAAAATGTTCACTGGTTTGCAAAGGTTCCTAAAGACACTAAGGAAAATAGTATAAAATTGTTAAAGAGGACTACAATGTATAATGGTCTTTTGGCGAGTTTAATGGTATTTCCAGCCGGTGGTCCTATCCGTTATACTAAGGCGGCTTGACTGTGATTTGCCCTGATTCACCGCCGCGAGTGAGGGGCAGCCTCGTTTTTTGACGGAAACGTACATGGTTTGGTGCATTTGTATGCTCGATTCCCGTATGTGTTATGATACCAGCAGTACTCAAATTTTTCTTGCCCAGTGTTGGGAGTAGGGCGATCCCTTGAACAGCTTCGGGATCTAACGGATCGGGCGCGTACCAGGATGACGAGCTCGTTAATAATAATAATAATAATAATAATAATAATATCTTTATTTTCATAATGTTTTACAAGCCATAAAACTTTAGAATATTGTCAACACTTTTTATAAAAACAAT
>KZ652568.1:123011-141022 GCA_001010745.2 Gerris buenoi
TGTTAGCGAAGCAAACACAATGATAACGGAAATAGAGGAAGTCTCTAAGAGAATAGGTTTGGAGATAAACAGAAATAAAAGCAAAGTAATGGCAATAAATGTAGAAGACAGTATAGAAGAAAATGAATGCGGGAATTTGGAACAAGTAGAGGAATATGTTTATCTAGGCAGTTTGATCACTAAAGGTACAAACTGCGAAGAAAAAGATGTCAGAAGAAGAATAGCAATGGGATGGAACAACTACAACCGATACAGAAGTCTATTTAGGTCCGAGGTAGATGTAGATAAAAAGAAAAGGCTGTGGAATATGTGTGTGTTGCCGGTGATGATTTACGGGTGCGAAACATGGGTCTTAAATAAAGACATTATTAATAAACTGAGGGTGGCGCAAAGAAGTATGATGAGAAGTATGATCAAAGTTTCGAGGAAAGATAAAAAAACCAACAAATGGATTAGTGAGAGAACCAAAATCGAAGATATTGGGATAACTATAAGTAGAAGGAAATGGGATTGGACAGGCCATATTGTAAGAACGACAGATGGAAGATTTACAAAGAAAATTATTCAGTGGTACCCAAGAGAAAGAAAAAGAGGAAGAGGAAGGCCGAGAATATGTTGGGATGAAGAATTCAAGAAGACATGCGGAGGAGAAACGTGGCAAAGGGTTGCAGCGGATCGGCACGAATGGAAAAGAATGACTCAAGTCTATAGCGAAGTTTGGCTCTGAAGTAAATGTATATAGGTATATAAAATAATAAATTAAATAGTTAAGTTAAATAATACAGTAAATAAACAAATAAAGAAAGTAAAATTAAGATTGAATAAAATAATAAATTATAGTTAAATGTAACCTATCAAATCATAACCACAGATGAAAATCTGATTTGATCATAATAATATTATGTTGTTATAAATTTATTTTAAAAGTATTGTTATAGTATTGTTATTATAGTATTGTTGTTATAGTATTTTTGTTATGTTAATAGTATATTTATAGTATTGTTATGTAACAATTGTTATTGTTTTCTTGTTTTATAGATTTATTGCAGAAATATGTATTTATATATACTTGTATTTAAAATAGGATAATAATAGTAATAATAATAAGAAAATAATTAATAAATTAATTTAATATGCTATTTAACAAATTGTCAAAAATGATCAATAAAATGGTATTCATTCATTCATTCATTCATTCATATATATATATATATAAAGAAGAGAATGCTTGATAAGTTGTTATGAGACTTGGTTGTTCTTTTTTTTTTCTCTCTCCCCTCCCCCACCTATCATTGGAGGGGATAGGGTAAGTTGAGTGCTTGGGGGAAACGAAAAGTCCAAAGTTCATCAATAGTTGAGAACCTTTGAGGTAGAAATGCTATAAAGAGGGCGAGAAAAGGAACAGGAAAAAATCGATCGTGTTTTCCTTGATACCTTTCAAGTTTGCTTACTTGTGACTTACGTTTTCTTTCTTTTTTGTGTCCGTGTAAATTGATTAAAAAGATAAAATAGATAACAGAAGAAGTGTTATAGTATTTGTCTATGATAAGATTGTTTAAACTAATTTAGTTTATTCTTGTGTGTAAAGGGGACGGCTATATTAAATAAATTGATCAAGTGATTGATCGATTTGTCACTCTATCAATCGAAACTAGTTGTAAAGACGTTTAGACTATGTTACTAGTAACATCAATCAACCTCTGAAGAGATTGAATAAAATGCTAAGAATCAAATTTGGTTAGTTTGATCAGCTGATTGGTCAGCTACACGTAAACTATTTTTACCCACTCGTTTGCTATTGCTAGTTATGTTATATAACTCCCAAGAGCACGGAATTGTCCCTATTCCAAAGTGGGGGCAAACTTTGATAAAAAAAAATTTGGTATCAATAAATAATTATCATGAGACCAATCTGAAAAAGGTTCCTACTGGTACTGTCGTACCTATTAGTACTGTCACAAGTACGCTTTTAGTACTTGCAAACATGCGCTAGTTGACAAACTTCTACCAGCGCTACTAAATAAAATAAGTACGATTATAATGATGACCAGAGACGTTTAGACTATGTTACTAGTAACATCAATCAACCTCTGAAGAGATTGAATAAAATGCTAAGAATCAAATTTGGTTAGTTTGATCAGCTGATTGGTCAGCGTACACGTAAACTATCTTTACCCACTCGTTTGCTATTGCTATTTATGTTATATAACTCCCAAGAGCACGGAATTGTCCCTATTCCAAAGTGGGGGCAAACTTTGATAAAAAAAAAAATGCAAAAGAAAAAAAAATTGGTATCAATAAATAATTATCATGAGGCCAATGTGAGAAAGGTACCTACTGGTACTGTAGTAGTACCTATTAGTACTGTCACAAGTACTTTTTTAGTACTTGCAAACATGCGCCAGTTGAGAAACTTCTACCATCACCATCGCTACTAAATAAAATAAGTGCGAATATAATGATGACCGGTTCTTAATCTCTTCACCTGTAAAAATTTGATACTTGAATTTGATATTGAATCCAAAACGGTAATGAAATACGTCTGTGTGTCATCAGTGCAAACGTGTGAACTGGAACTGTCCAAATGACATTTTGTATTCATATATTCAGTCGAATTGGATAAATTAATTTTTTGATCCAAACTTAATGACGATGATACCATCTTATGTTTAATTGGGATATAAAATATTGGTAATATTAAAATTAAATAACTTGTATTTTGTAGAACAACCGAACTTGATGTTCAAAAGGAAAAATATTTCACTCGATATTAAAAATAATTTAATTTTGATCAATTTATCATCGGAAGTTCAAAGTTTCTTGAGCTAACTTATTCAAAAAAAATTTCTATTTACCTCTTCACTCCAGACCCATTATAAACATGTCTTGGCCACCTCGGGAATTTCGGTCCATTCTGACCCTTTTTTCGTATTCCACCCTCGTACTCCAATTTCCTTTATAATAATTCTTTCTACATCTTCTTAAAAGGGTTCTTTTTCTTTAAGTTTATATGTCCTTAGCTATTTTTACTGTAACAAATAAAATTGCCTTTTATATATTTTCAAATTGTAATATTTGTATTTATATATTCAAGTGAATTTATTTGTTTGTAAGTATTATATTTATTCATATTTTTCCCCCAAAATATATACTATTTACGTTTTTTGGATCTATTGAAAACAAATGGTGTTTTTTCCCTCCAAAAAAATAATTACTTTTACCTCTTTTTTTTTTCTTTGCTTGGAATCAAAACCTTTTTTTTATGTCTCGTTATCCTGCTAAGTAAATAAAGGGAAGGGGGGAGTGTGAAAGGGAAAATCAAATGAATAAATAAAAAGAAATGAAGAAAAGCAGAACAAAGTAAAGAGAAAGATTAAAAGGTTGGTGTTTTCGTAAACTCAGCTTTGAAAAAAAAACACATCAACAACGCTTTGAATTCCGATTGATTTTATACATAAAAGATCGGTACAATGCATTTTACAAAGTTCGTTTGGGATTTTTTTTTAGTTTATTTTCTCTTTTTAGGAGGGATTTTATGCTGTTTTTAATTTTCTACCTTGTATTTGTTAATCAATTGGTTTTCAACCCTGCGACTTTTTTTACGTGGTTTTAATCTCGCTTCAGGATTGGTTTTTTTTTTGTATTTTTGTTTTTATTTGTTATTGAGAACATACCTTAATAAACATTTATATTAAACCTATTTAGTAATTAAATTTTTAATATTTCCTTTTGCTTATCCCTCTACCGCATTTACCCCTCTCCCACTCATTATTAACTTTTTTCCTAAATAAATAACAATAACTTAGTATATTATCATACAAAATAAACAGAAACGTCAGAGAACAACCAATTAGAGAGCTAAATACAATCGATCAGGCGGGACTGTCAGTTTGAAGGCCCCAGTCGTCTATGTCGGTTGCTTCTTTTCAGGCAACCAATATGTACACATAATCCTAACAATTAAGATCAAGTAAAAGCCTGGCTTACCCGATTCAAGTATACTTGGGTACAAGTCAGTTTTGGCTACTTTGACGCTACTTGAATCGTGTAAACAGGGTATTCAATCCAACTTGGACATTCAAGTAGAGTTGGATGGGCTCCATCAAAGTAGACTTTGATAAAAACAAAAATTGTCGCCCACCTAACAAATTGTGAGTCAAAAAATGGCAGATAAGTGCGGTTATGCTTGGTTTTGCTTACTAGAAAGCTATACTCGTATATGTGTATCACCACTGTTTATGAATTTATATTCACTATTTAAATGGAAAGTTCTAGAGGGGAAAAAATCACAAAATCTATCTTAACGTCTACTTTATAGTCTATTAAAGTTCCATTGCTTTATTGATTGATTCAACCGACAATTAAAAGTTACTTACAACCTTACTTCAAGGTTCCACAAACACTTGGACCAAGTGATCAAAGTTACTTGGACCAAGTATATTTGCACCGTGTAAACCAGGCTTAAGGTTGTTTGTTTGACCGAGTATTTATTCCGATCTGCATGGTCAGTCTTAACTGAACGGCCTGTTAGATCTTATTAACCTGGCAATCAACAAATTTGGCTTTTCCTAAAATTTAAATTACAGAAGATCAACTTGGACAAATCAGAATTAAAACTGCCTTCCATTTTGTTCAAAAATTCTTTTAATTGGATATTTTATCAATGTTTTAAATGANTATTCCAGTCTGGTATCATGAGTGTCTTTTCCGTATGCATTTGACAGGATTCTTGTTAAGACAATGGTCATTGATACAAAATATTATAGTTTTGTTTTTTCTTTATACTAATTAGTACCATCTGTAAATTATTATTACTAGCTATTATCTCTTTTCAATTACCCCATTGTGTATTCTATCTAGAAATGTTATTCAAGTAGAGTTGGATGGGCTCCATCAAAGTAGACTTTGATAAAAACAAAAATTGTCGCCCACCTAACAAATTGTGAGTCAAAAAATGGCAGATAAGTGCGGTTATGCTTGGTTTTGCTTACTAGAAAGCTATACGAGCTATACTCGTATATGTGTATCACCACTGTTTATGAATTTATATTCACTATTTAAATGGAAAGTTCTAGAGGGGAAAAAATCACAAAATCTATCTTAACGTCTACTTTATAGTCTATTAAAGTTCCATTGCTTTATTGATTGATTCAACCGACAATTAAAAGTTACTTACAACCTTACTTCAAGGTTCCACAAACACTTGGACCAAGTGATCAAAGTTACTTGGACCAAGTATATTTGCACCGTGTAAACCAGGCTTAAGGTTGTTTGTTTGACCGAGTATTTATTCCGATCTGCATGGTCAGTCTTAACTGAACGGCCTGTTAGATCTTATTAACCTGGCAATCAACAAATTTGGCTTTTCCTAAAATTTAAATTACAGAAGATCAACTTGGACAAATCAGAATTAAAACTGCCTTCCATTTTGTTCAAAAATTCTTTTAATTGGATATTTTATCAATGTTTTAAATGATTTCCACCAGCCTCTTATCTTTTTGCCATGTACAATTCAACTAACAAAATAAAAACAGATGTAAATAAACACACACACAAATTCTATTAGTTTACTGACGTCATACATTTAACTAACCAATAGAAATAGCGAGATTTCCCTCCGGAGGGCTCAGTTGTTTGAACTTAGCTGTGTAAACAAGTGAATCACCCTTAGGTATATTGGCGGCGCCACTATAAACATTAAGGGCAGAGCAGTTTGTACTTGTCAAGGGGCTGGTTGAAGGGAGATTAGAAGAGTATTATAAGTATTTATATTGTTTTTGTCTGGTTTACCTTGTTTAGTATTTGTTTGTACTTCGAATTAGCCTTTTTTAGTTCTTCTCTTCCTAGTTCTATCTATTTATATCAATTGTCTGATAACACGCACGTTTGGCACCGAACAACTTAAAATACCATGAAATTCTTCTTTAGTCTACATAAGACATGAATTATCCATGTTTCTGCCTTTTAAATTATCTTTTAAAAATACACATAGGTTATGTTATAATACACGATAAAAAGTCTTCATTTTTTTTATTCTTGGAAATATATTTATTTTTAGTAATTTATGGTTTCTTGTTACATATTCCTACTTCCGCTATTTTAATGTATTATCTCTTTTAAGTGAAATTTATCCTTGGTTAATTCACATGCATCATATTATTCCATTGTTATTTATTGAACTCAATACCTTGGGCCTTTATTTATTTATTTATTTTTTTTTTTAATTTATCGTCCTAACCGTTTGAAACATAAACCGTTTGTTCCGTGTCTGTCTGTCGGTCGATTTTTGCGAACCAACATATCTTAAAAACTTCTCTTCCGATTTTATTTAAATTTGGATGGTAGGTCATAATTAGCAGCCCTCTTCTGCAATCATTTCTTTTTCTTCCACTTCATACAAACATAGATTTATTAACAACTTAACATCTTCAAAAATACTCATCTGATTTTTATGAAATTTAGGATGGTTTGCCAAAAGAATCCCGCATTTTTCTAGCCCCAGATTAATTTCAACCATCTCAGCTCTTTAAATTCTGCTAAATTGATACTTTCATATAAAAAATCAAAACAAATTTGACTGTTTAAAAAATTCGGGAGGCGTGAAGTCTCACGTAAAAAGGGTTTCGTTGGTATTGTGAAACAAAATTAGTAAAGGGGGGGGGGGGGGGGAATTAATTTTTTTTTTCAATAATAGGCTGTAAAAGCATCAAATCATTAAAGTATGCGTAATATGAACGTGAGGAAGCTATATGCAACACTAATTGACAGACAATTCTAAACATTAACGTAAAATTTAATCAAGATCAGTTCCAGTGTTCAGCCTTCACGCGTCTGAACTTTGCAATTTTAACTTGGTGCGTAGGCTTCCGCGGGTAGACTCGTAATAAACAGCTTGGTTTTCCGGTGAAATCCGCGTCACGAAGGGGTTGAAGTCCGACGTTTCGCTTCCACTGCTGGAAGCATCTTCAGGGGTGTGGTGCATCGTGGTGTTGACTCGAAGCAAACACAGGATGTACTGCAAATTTTGTTTATTTGGCAAATCCGGGCGACCATGTTGGCACGATATGTTTTGGGTGACTGCGTGTATGAGAAACTATAAGAACATATATACTAGTGATTGTTTTTAAAATAAAAAATAAAAAATATGTATAATATTTCATCATTATATTGACGGACAACTATATTTATTAAGAACACTAAAGCTTTAAGTGAACCTTCGACAAATCGATAATAGGTTTTAAATTACACCTATACATAAAGACTCATAACTATTGCGCACTCAATCTAAAGTTCCATTGTGCTCAACAGTTCATCGTTCATTCTGTTCCTTAATCGACAGTTTAATAGTTTCTGAGTTATATATTGTTAAAAATCATTTGTACCTTGTTGTGGGCAGTTACTTAGGTATAGCTTAGAGTGGGTGTAAATTGTTAACTTCGAAATGTCTTTCTGATGATCATTCACTGATACAAAATATTATAGTTTTGTTTTTTCTTTATACTAATTAGTACCATCTGTAAATTATTATTACTAGCTATTATCTCTTTTCAATTACCCCATTGTGTATAGCTAGAAATGTTTCATATTAGTTATTTCTTTTAAAGAACGTTTATTTATCATATGCAATCAAGTCTTTATTGTCGCTTGACGATTCTGTCAATCACGTATTTCTATTGAACTAAAACTGAAAGAGAAGAAATTCATTCCATTATTTTATTGTTTGTTCAATCTACGAACCTTTATTTATCTATTAAATGAGTTTTGGTAGGCGCGATTGGAATTCACATTGACATTCCAAGGTTTACTGATAAAGACCTCATATCATCGTTGAAGGATGTGAATTTTGGAATTTTTAAATCCTTCCGATATTGGAAGCAAGACAAGCTTTAGAGGGGAACTCACAAGGCTCAAGACGAAGAGATTAGTTAAGTCTCCGATCCTTTCAAAATGGAGGTTCTACCGGAAAATGTCGCTACTTTAATTATTTGTTTAGATAAAATAATTAATTTTCATATACTTTTCGCAGAAGATAGGGTAGACTTTAAACTAAGTCTAAAAGTTTTCCTTAATGGTCATTGACTGAGCTTATATTGAGTTAAGATGATTTGTGAAGCACCTATTTAAGGCAAAAAACCTCTACGGATTTAGTTATTCAAAAATTGGCCAATATGATTATCTGGGCTTTTATTTTTATTCATTTTTTTAAAGCAATTTACCAAAGTTCCTTAAAAGACACTTTAAGGCTTGTGCGGTTGCGTTCGTGGTCGAGCGAAATATTGTTGACCATCTTCAATAGTAGAATCTATTATCTATTTACCATTATTTAATTTATTTAGTATTATCTTTTTCCCATAACCATTTACGTATTATGTTGATAATTAAAAAAACAAAAACAAATTACCATATTGATTAACTTATGCTACAAAAGCAAGCGAAAATTCATAAATATTTAAAAAGGGGGGGGGAGGACTTTCTAAAATATAATTTCATTTCATGTGGTTTTAAAAAACAGTAAAGAAAAGTCATTGTTCGTTTTTAATAGCGGTACTAAAGATTTTTTTTTTTTTTTTCGTGTCTCATTAACTTTGTATAATTGTTGAATGATTGGTCGGTACTTCGGGTACTTTATGTTTATTGCGCATAGTTACTCGAGTAGATTATAAGAAGCGTGAGCGCGGGATAGTAAAAGAGCAGAAGATGCATTTACGAGGAGGTCTTCTAGAAGAGGATATCGCGTGCTGTTATATCGCTTTGTTCGTGTCTTCGGAGTTGGGACAGTTCGTGTCTTCCTACTGGTACATAGAGACAAGCTCTATAAATGGATGTATCCATACTGTAGAGAGGATAATCTTTTTTTTCTAAAGCTCAGAAAGACTTCTTAGTACCAGGATCGCTAAGCAGATGTTTTGTAGTTTCTTCGAGGTCTTAATGTCCCGGTCATGAACCTACTTAAGCAATCTTATGAAGTCTCTCTATCAATTTTTTTTTTTCATTTAAAAAAACCTATAACCTTTTGACTTAGTTAGAGATTCTATTCTCCTTTTGACTTCACCTTAAACCCTTAACCCAGTGCAATATAAAAGGCATTTTGTTCGTGGCTCCTTACAGTTAATTAGTAGTAGGTCACGACAAATAGCAAAGACTTAAAAAAAGTTCGGAATCAGAAGCAGGAATAATTAGTTAGGATTGTTTTTCCCCATTCTTTATTTTGTTTAGTGTAGTTTTAAAGTACTATTGTTTGTGTGGAATTTAATGAGTTAAAAACTTCCTATTGTTCCCTAATACTTTGTTTGAATATTGAAGTTGAATTAAAAAGGGAACAAGATTGTTTGTATGTATTTGCTTTTTCCCTAAAAAAGAAGGGGGCTTTATGATGTTTTAAGGTCATTTCAGCCCCTGAGAGATGGTTGTTAATAATGTCTGCATGAATTATTAGAATGCTTTAGATACAATTTTTCAGACATCTATAGAAAAATGATATTTCGAGGTAAATCTTAATTTTAGTATAATAATGCAATCATAGTCTTAGACGATGGTCTAAAATCTTCCTAGATTCACAGGTTTTAAGGCCATGTCAGCCACTGAAAAGTGGTTGTAAATTATAGGTCTGTCTATAATACCTATTTGGATGAAGATTTACAAACAAATAGATCTTGGGTCTAGATATGGATGAAATTTTACGAACATCTTCAGAGCTTTTTAGCTCTACATTTAGGATTTGTTTTTTAGAACATTTAGAATTTCAAGTTTTCAAGATCATTTCAGTCTGTGAAAAGTGATTGTAAATTATGTCTGTCTAGAACTATTAGAACGAATTTCGATGAAATTTTACAAACATCTATAGAAAACTTATAGTTCGAGGCAAATTTTTAATTTTATCTCTAAATTAGGTTGCTGCTCGACACTTTAGAATGCAATTACAGTCTTAGACGATGAGCTACTCCCTTGACTTATTATCTGGCTAGGGGAACACAAAAGCTATAAAATAATTATTCGATTGTTTTATTTAAATATTAAAAAATCCTATTATTTAAGTCAAAATCACACGTTTGTTTTATACCTGATAAACGAAATTAACTTATTCCAGTCTGGTATCATGAGTGTCTTTTCCGTATGCATTTGACAGGATTCTTGTTAAGACAATGGCATTGCAAATTTATAACTTTATCAAGTGATGGGCTAGATGGACGTAACATTGGATTGGCTCTTGGCTCACCCAATCAGCTTTATGTATCATATACCGATGATGATACCAATGACAAACGGACGTCACTTTGCTCACTATGGCTGCGCTGGGCACTAATGGTTTAAGTAGATGCCCATTTAGTTAACAATGTTGGGTGATCACTGAGCGAGGGTCCCGTATCTATGGTAGGAATCGAACTAAGACCTTATGCGAGCCAAGCGAGACAAATGTTATTAGCTACCGAGTTTGAATACGCTTTATTTCGTTTAAATTTGAACAAATAGATTTTTAACCGGGTTTAACTGTATATTAAGTATGATATGCCGTGGTAGACTCACAATGGGTTCTTCTTTAGATTGTTACTCCCCTTATAAAAACAGAAGAGTGATTATTCCTCTGTACCAAAGTACATTGGACTAAATATCTCTTTTTCTTAATGGTTATTTGGCCAAAGTAATTTTTATTCTAAAACAACATAGGGGAGTAACAATCTAAAGAAGTACACACAAGTCAAGCACTCTTATAGAAATTATTTACAAATATTTCATTTATTGCTAACATTTCTCTATCAAGTTACGTGTGTGGCAAAAAAATAAATCCGATAAAGCTGAGATCATCGAGTGTTGCAAAAAAAAAATACGTTTTACATTCATTTAAAATTTTGACAAATAATTGTTATTTTTTACCCCTCCCTATTATAATTCATAAATCAATCTTGTCCTTTTTTTAAGTTTAGTAATATAGCAAAATAAACATAATCTGATATCAATGCAGTTAAATATAAAAAAAAACACTCGCATTATTTATTGCGGACACGTTAAAAAAGGACGTTATGACAAATGGTTTCTCTTGGGGATTTCTGATGTCACCGATAAAGTCGCGGCTGCTAGGATATTCTCGGAGGAACCATTACTTACACGGGTTCTTGTTGTAACGTCTGACGCAGATATCGGTATATGTTGATGTCGAGGCCTTGTGTTACGATGACGGAAGATTTCTAAATAGGAGTAACAGTGTTAGCGGAGTTAAACTGTTAGGATGTAAGCTGTCATGAGAAGTGAGAGGGTTCTAGTGGTGAATTTATGAGCCCTTAAAGCAGACTCGGTGGTTGAAGGATGGATGGTCCTCCTGGATCGGATCGGTACTGAGATGGGTCATAGTGTCCCATGTTTCTTGTCACTGGCAAAACCACTTCAGATTGAGTCTACTCCCGTTTAGTTTTCCTCCACGATATTAAACCTCTGGCCTGTTCCAATTCCGGAGTTATCATCACCGTCATAAACTTCGTATTAATCGACGTGTCCGATTCAAATGTCTGGACCAGACGTTTTTTAAAAACCTCTCTATTCTCATCTTAAAATTAACAACAGTTCTAAAAATGACAACCCCCCGCTTTAATTCTTACCTCTCAGACTAGTTGTCATCTAATAAATTAATGAAACTAGACGAGCCATCTTAAAAAAAGATTGGAAAAAAATATATATGTTAAACGTTCTTTAAAATATTTAGGTTAGTTTTTAAAATTTCTAAATGGTAGAACAAGAAGCGATGGAGAGGAGAGAAAAGGCTTATAAAAAAAGCATAAAAATTACCGTTTTATTTTAATTTTTTTTATTAGGTACCTACTCTTCAAGTATATAAAAAATAAATGAACATTAAGAAACTTTATAACTAATTTATTTTTTAAAAAAATAAACAGAAATACTAAGTGCGTTTTTGTTGAGAAATTACCACTATATCCGGTAAATTTTTAACTTCATGTTGTCAAAATTAACAAAGAAATAACCCAAGATATTTTTACTCTATAGAGCGTCTATACTGGAAATATAGGAGGCCTGTGGTTCGAATTCCGGTGCCTATTTTATTTTTTATAAGTCTATTTTTCTCTTTCTGTTTCCCGTTGTAAATAGTAATTATAATTCATTTAAATTAAAATTCAAACTTTCCATAGTATGAATACTAACAAAAACTTGAAAAATAAATTTCTACATTTATTCATTTTTAACGATACGTGTTTTTTTTCTGGATATGATTATATCTAAGTGTATTAAGTTAATCCTTAGATGTTTGTTTTATTTACAAAATCTCCCCCAAAAGTAGTAGTTATTCGGCTAATGACTTAACTTAAGAAGTTACAAGACTTCGATTATATTTTGGTTAATATGAAAATTTACAATTTCAAAATTTTCAAAATCAAGTCCATATTTTTACTTATTGAGGTGTCTAAAATTAACAAGTTCATCATGAACATATATACATGAAGTTAAAAAAAAAACAAAAAAAAAAACATAATGATAAAACATAACTTTTATTTTAGAATCAAGCATACTCGTAATACGAAATGTTGAAAATACACCGAATGTGGGATTGTGCGAAACATACTAAACAGGCAAAGTTAGGTCCTCAAACCCAAAATAACACAAACATAGGGCGCAACACCCAGAACCTCGGTACGAGGAAGACCCTATCTCACATTCTCTCCCCCAAAAACAGTACCTCCGTATCTCACCTACACCAGGCTTCGAGTAAGGGTAGAAGGGTTTTCATATCCCTTTTTCATCCCTTTTTCATCCCTTATTCCACACCTCTCACTCTATCCTTCCCCCTGTTATCCCCCTCCACCTAATATTTTAGCTTTTATGTTTATTTCAGCCCCTTTGTCAACCAACTCCCCCCCATAAACCGAGAAAGCGTAGGGAGTGTAGATTTTTAACTAAAAAAAAACCTCGTTGAAAGAACAATGTTTTTCTCTTTGTTATAACTAGTACAAATGCAAAAGTAAATATTTAAGCTTCAAAAATCAAAAGCAAGAACAACTTTTATAAAGAATTCTTTTAAAAGATTCTCTTAAAAAATCCAAAGCAAACGTGTGCAAAAATGTAAAAGCTTCTATACTATAAATACTTCGTCAACAACGAAGTTTTGTAAAAAAAATTGGCTCCCAATTGATGTTGCACATAGCTTCCTCGTATCCTAACACGTACTTTATTGATTTTAACAAAAGGTAAAGAGCGCAGACTGTTTGCCTATCTACTGTTTGACTATCTACAAGTTACTTTGAATAAACTGTAAAAATAGCATACTAATTAGATATATAATTTTGAAAACAATAGGTGTAAATAAATGTGTGTTTGTGTGGATGTGGAAGAGAAAAAAACTAGCGCAGAAGTTTAAAACTTATATGGGACCAACAATGAGCAAATTTTTAAGCTACCATCGAAATTTCATTAAAATCAAACGAGCAGTTTGTATATGTTGGTTCTCAAAAAGCGACAGACACGGAACCAAAAATGTTCCCTGATGTCTGAAACGAATTTCTGTCTTGGAATTTTTTATATAGGAGACAAAACACATTTTCGTTCTTCAGAACGATCACATACCTTTCGTTATCCCTTCGATAAGCTCGGAAGCAAAAATTAAACTTCGTTGCACACGGTAGACATGGATAGGATAGAATATGCTGAAATAATTAACAGGTGTACCTGTAATTCGATCTATAATAAAGTCAATGGAACATTTTCTATATTGATTCCTGGTCCCACTTTATGGGAGTATGCAGAGAATATGGCAGACAGCACTTTCATGAATTAGGAGCATGGGATATCAGGAAAGAGGAGCTTGTTACACTAAGGCTAAGACGCACACTGGTGGCAAAACAATCTGCCGACTGTCTGCGAGCTGTCTGCAGAGGCTGTCTCCCGGTGCAAAAGATTGTTGGACAGCGAAATTTTTTGCGCCGGCCACTATCTTTTGCAACGTGGCTGACAGCCTCCGTAGACAGTCTGCAGACCACTTTGTCTCCAGTGTGCGCCTAGCCTAAAGTGGCAAGACATTCTCTCCATTTCAAAATGATAATTTTTATCAAGAATCCTTAATCCATTATAAAACTATAATCCACAAAAAAATGACAATTGCTGCTAATATGATGACAGATAATAACATTGAAAGCAGCTTTCAATTCGATACCGACCAATTTTCAATTCGTAACGGGAATGAAATAAGGTAAAGACGACTCCGATAATGATAGACAGATGTCAAAGATGAAAATGGAAGGGAAGGAAGAATGTTATTACAAGTTGAACTATAAGGTAAAACACAGTTTTGTTGTTATAAAAGAGGACTGGAAGTTTTTGGGGGAGTTGATGGCTGATATATACAACGTTTCCCCGGCTACCTCTCCCCTCCCAGGCTCGTAAAACTTTGATATCCATTCTCTCCCGTCTCTTCCTTATTCGTGTTTATGGCCGAGGAAATGAGGGTGGACTAAATTATAAGTGCATAACCGTGGTATACTAGGTTCCTTACCACGCGCCTTGGAAACCTCGGGTAACATTTAATCAATAACAAGAGACATGACTTGTTATCAGCAGTAAACCAGCTAAAAACAACACGTTACGAGTAGTTTAGTTGACATAAAAGAATCGGATGAGAAAGAAAACACCAATTGCTGACACTGATAAGATTTTAACCAATATCGGTTAAAATTATTCGCTAAAAGTTAAAAGTTTTCGCTATAATCTTTTCATTATAAACATAAGGTGAATATTAAGAAGTCAATGAAGCATTTAAGAAAATATTAACATAATTTCTACCATATACACTCACGTGGCAAGAGGGGAGGGGAGGGGGGCCTCAGCCTCAGTGCCGGATTACTGGATATGCCGGACTGGCAGAATATCGGCAGGCAGAAACATAATCCACCATGAAAGTACTAGTAGTAGTAGTAGTAGTAGTCTAGTACTTCCTACTAGAACGGGTAGGACGAACCACTTGTTTGAACCTTGCAATTAGGCCATCACTTAGGCCCTTTTTACGCCCCGCGGTAGAGAGTTGCAGCCACTTCACACATCATGCAAATGTACATTGTACCGCGAGTATGATGTGATCAATAGTGAGCCATATAAATCAGAGTGTCACGGCGAGGAATCGAACCCCATCTCGTTCCACTCATGATTCAGTGATGGCCGAGCAGACGTGGTTTTATCCACACAGCTACGCTACCTCTCCATGAAAGTACTAAAGAGGAAAATATAAGTATTTTTAACAAACATGGTTGAAAATTGCAAAGAAAGTTAAATATAATATGGGACCGCATGCCATGTCGAATTACAGGGAATTGTCTAATTACTGGATGTTCGATAGTAAACAATTAAAACAAACAGGACACAATAAAATTACCATTTAATATTGCTTTTGTTTATCCTAGTGTCCGTGTGTTTCCCAGTTTCCCCCTCTTTTCATTATCTTATCTTACATGAGACAAGAGGGGAGAGGAGCCTTAGCCTCAGTACCGGATTACTGGATGTGCCGTACTGGCGGAGTGTCGGACTTAACTGTATTCACAAAAATTCACCATGTGAAGTGGTCTTTGGTTTTTTTAATAACCAGTCGGACTTCATTCACACCCTTAGTTTTAAGTCTATTTTGAATGATACTTTGAAATAAATCACATTCTGTTTCTTTCAATCATGTAATATGTGCGATGTGCCAAACAAATTGGCAGACTTTATTTTATCAAACAGAAAATTAAATTTAATCCATTGAGGAACCACTGTCTCATTACCTTTATAGAAAACATTTAATATAATATAAATTAAATAATATTCACATATTTGGATTTAAATGAAGAATCATAGTATATTTGAAAACATTTCGTCCGAGTTATATGTGTAATGTTTTTGAAAACAAATGATTTACCTCTTCGTTAGAAATAAGTCAGTAAATTAGGGCATATCAAATAAATTTGCAGAGGATATCGTCTAAAAGGGTTTTCAGCATATTGGTCTCTCAATATTCATTAGGGAAATGCCTTCCTATACATATTGGTATAAGGAAGTACCTAAACTGAACCCTTTGTCACGTGTGGTTTTTGTTGTAGAAATGTTTTTTTTTCCTCTATTTAAAACTGAATTACTAAAAAGGGGGGGGGGATGGATCAGGATTCAGTTTCAACTCTTGTTTTCCACGAGCTATCCCTTCTTATTATCCCTTTGTATTCCCCCTCCCTTCTTCTTGGTTTCTAAAGGGATTGCGGTCTCCTCTAACCCTTTGTTCAGTAGATTTTGATTTATCCGCTGCGATTATAGATAGTTATCGTACATTGGGGTGCCTTTTCTCTTAGGGCTTTTCCGAGTCAGAGGTTTTTTAGCCCTCTCTAGGGAGACTTTTTAAGGACGAGGTCGGTCCCTAAACTGTCCTTTTGGTCCCGCAAATCCCGTTCTGCTTTGTACCTCTAAATCATCCATTGCAAAAAAAGGGGTAAAAATGGTATGTATAGGAAAAACAAGAGATTTTCGTTTAAAATCACTGATAAAATATAGCTTAGAAAAACCCCTTCTATTCTAAAAAACTTAAATAATTAATAAGATAAGAAATCAACCATGACTTAATCTAACTTTTATATCATAAAGCAATCAAATTAAGTGCTGTATTGTAATTTGTTTAATTTAACACATTTTACAACTTAAAATTAAAAAATAAGCTAATTTCGCCAATTATCGCTGTAAAAGAATGTCAAAAAATACCAATAAAAGTTAGTGCTGATTTAATTTGAATTATAATTAATTCATTTCTTAACATTTGTAACTTTTATGCAAATGCAAGCGAAAAAAGGCAAAAGTGCAAATAAGTTTTTTGCCTAACATCAAGCTCTAATTTTGTATATAAGTTAATCTTTTAGAGCGTTTTAAAAAATATGTGGTCGGCTAAGTGTGTCTGCGGGACATGGCTTGTTAACATTTGTGAAAAAAACAAAATTATAACTTGATGTTAGCCTGACACTTTTTTTCCTAGACCATTAGTATAACAATAAAAAGTAAACTTTTATTTAAGACAATTCTGAGTTACAAATGAGTAGTTAAATAAATTGGCCTAGTACGAGCATTTAGAAACTACAAATGGTCCAAAGATAATTTAAAAAATAAAGCGAGTCCATCAACTAGTATAATAGTTAATAGTATAATAGTTCCGTTTTAAATAGTAATTATAATTTGATTTAATAAAATGTATTTTATCGCATATAATTTTACACAAATACATTTTAAGAATCTAGAACCATGTTAGAACATGTAACTGTTGGTAAAAATAAGTTTTATTTTATTCTTAATACCTTAGTCCCGGTAATGTTGTAAAATCCAATAAATCCCACCCAGCCCTAGCCTGCCACCACCTCTTAAACCTTACACATTTAAATTCCCACCCAGATTTTAATCGGCTGAATTTGTGTTGATTCCGCGTATTAACATAGAGGTCACGGGATTATTTGATTGCTAACCATAAAATGACCATGCATTAGTTCATTCCCGATTTTCATTTTTTAGGTATTAATTAATTTTTGTTTTTACCTGATAAGTTAATTATGTAAATAAATTATTTTTAATATATAATAAACAAAATCATACGTGTTTATAATAAACACATATTACAACTTTGTTTATTAAAGGTTAATTTTAATTAGTTTGTAACTAGGAGTCGACTTGTCTTGTAGTGAAATCATTCTTTTAAAACATATTTTAATTTTTTCTTCAACAAACGTTGTTAAATCTAACACCTTTTTAAATTGTAAAATATATTCAATTATTTGATGGATTTTTAAGGTGTGTGTATTTAATAAATTGGTAAGGTGTGAAGTCTCACGTAAAAAGGGTTTCGTTGGTATTGTGAAACAAAATTAGTAAGGGGGAGAAGGGGGGTTATACGAAAAATTTCGATGTTTTTTGACAAAATGGCGCAAAAATTAAACACTAACCCTAAGTGGTATATATATTTGTAATCTACTCTTCAATACCTTTCATTTGATACCCCACATCAAAATTAGTAAGGGGGA
>KZ652568.1:142098-152744 GCA_001010745.2 Gerris buenoi
AAATTAGATTTATTAAATTTATTACTTGAAATATTCATCAAATTATAAAGCATGTATAACTAAAACTATTTGTATGTAATAAGAAAATATTTTCATGTAAATTAAGAACTTATAAAAGTAATGATGACTCAATAGCCGCGCTCAAGCTAAAGCTTTTGCGGCTATTAAATTAAAAAAAATTATTTTTAAGTTAGAAATAAAAAAGAAAAACATATTGCAATTATTTAAAATATTTTGTAACTTAAATGAAAATGTAATATTATTGTAATTGTTTAAAAATAAATAACATTATTATTATTAAAAAAAAATTTTTGGAATAATATTTTTATTTTTTTACTTATAAAATTTTATTTTAAAAAATGAGTAAATACTTAACAAAAATTAATAAAAGGGAATTAATTCGAAATAAATTAGGGAATAAATTTGAACAAGTAATAAATTAATACGGATATCAACTAATACCTAATACCAGACCTTTTTAGGGTCGGGGATCAATTTATCCCGATAAATAATGATTAGGGATCAATTCGAAATCTTCCCTTTACTCTTTTAATCTATCAAAAATATAAAAATTGTAAAATAATCAGTCAATTTATGATTAAATTATTTAATCTTTAACTAAAGTCGGAACTGATTGTATTTTTTCTTGTTTTCAGACAATATTCTGATAAATTCTTAAATAAGTGTTAAATTCTTAACTTCTAGTTCCTCAGTAATCATAAAATGATACATATATAGGTATAGTTATAGAACTTACTCAATATTAGGACATAGGTATATTTTTTCACGTAGTGTACTCAATTCGCTCGCTTTAGTAATAGTTTTATTCAATTCAAAAATAACGTTAAATGGTTGGGTATTTAAAAAATACCTCAAACATAATTTGAACTGTAATTATTGTCACACCTTATTGTCACAACTAAAAGTTCATCATTATATTTTCTCAATAGTTATCTTTTGTTACAACAGTCTCTTACTTGTTATAAAAAAACAAACCTTCGAAATCAACCTCACACAAAAATAGTGTAATTCAAAAAGACTAATGTATCATTTAAATTCATGAATTGTTTAAACATATAGACAAGGATAGTTTGACAATATCTATTGTTATTTGTTTTTTTTTTTTTTTTCTTTTCATATATTTTATTATAATTAGTTATGAGGTCTTGTCTCCTATGTCGGAACTTATATAATCAGGAGCCTAATTTGAAGGTGTGAAGGAAGAAAAAAATAGCTCTAATAACTTAAAGCTAACATGTTAATTCCTTTACTAACTTTCAACTGTTATTTAAAGAACTATAGATAAAGAAAGAGAAAAAAAAAATTAAAATATTCTTTGACATCTCGAAATTAAGACTTTTAGTCACTTAAAGGCTTTCGGTCCGAACAACAAGGAATAATTTATTTCCTTTTTGAAATTCATTTGAATTTCATTATCTCACCAAAAAAAAAGATTCTTATTTAAATCTCTCATGGAAAAAATCTAATGTTAGGAAATCGTGGGAGAATATGAAAATAGTATATAATGAATATAATTGAAGTTCATTTGTATAAAGGATATCGTCAAACACTTTTATTGTGGTTATTTATTTGATAATTATCGAGTTTTTAGGGGGTATTTGCATCTGAAAATTGAATTTCATATTTTTTTTTTCAATATCGTCACAGAGGAATGAATTTTCCGAACTTCTTTAGATTGTTACTCCCCCTATGTTTTTTAAGACTGTAAATGACTGACTAACTAACTATCAAGAGAAAGGGGCAGTCCTCTAACCACCTTTACCCACCTCTAACCACTTCTAACCACCTCTAACAACCTAATCTATAACCACCTCCTACCACCAATGTACTTGGGGACTAAGGAATATCTTACTTTCGTTTTCATAAGGGGAGTAACAGTCTAAAGAAGAACATGCCGTACACCTTCTTTAGATTGTTACACCCCTCTGTTTTGTTGATAAGGGGAGTAACAATCTAAAGAAGTGCTGAATTTTCCTGGACATGTTCAGAAAATGTTTATTGAAGTCAGTTTAGCAGTTAAGGTTACGCGTTTGAACAAACGACAGATTTTTTAGATATTGTTTTGGACTCAGGGGACCTTTAAATGTGTAATTCAATCAAAACCTAATTTTTACGCCATCAAAATACTTTGTTTCTATATATACTTCATATTAAAGCATTTAATGATTGAATTAAACGACCATACCTTCGCTAAGGTTTTATTGAAGGAAGAAAGAAAAAAAAATCTTTTTTAATAGTGAATGATGGTACCTACTTATTTTTATGGGAATAAAATTACGTAAAATAAGTCCGATAATGGCTTTTTGATAGTTCTTAACGACGTGATGATATATTTGTTTATGTTCGTAGTATATTACCCTTTTTCTATGTTATACTTAATTTATCTATTCCAGGTCAATAGGGTATTAAATAACAGAACTAACACTTTTAGCAATATTTCACCACCTCTAGAGGCATCTTCAGGCCTTAAAGAAGTTTTTTTTAATAATTCCTTATAACTACATTAACTATTATAACATTTTATCAATGTTATAATGACTAATTAACTTACGTGCTAGTATGTTATAACTTATTAACTATCAATGTTATAATAACTACATTAACTTACATCCTAGAAAGTATAACATAACTATCAATGTTATAATAACTACATTAACTTACATCTTAGAATGTATAACATAACTATCAATGTTATAATAACTGCATTATACTAGTCTTACAATTAGAATTGATTTTGACACAACCGGAAAATTGAAAAGAGAGCCAATGAGAACTCGAGATTTTGACTTTTAGAATGTCGGATGACACAATCTCGACCACACCTTGGATCTCTACATAATTTTTATTTCTATTTAATCTCTAATCAATCTTTATTTCAATTTTCCTTGAATTTCGAAATCAATTCTAATTATGAAACTACTTATAACTTACATCCTAGAATGTATAACATAACTATCAATGTTATAATAACTACATTAACTTACATCCTAGAATGTATAACATAACTATCAATGTTATAATTACTACATTAACTTACTTCCTAGATTGTATAACATTTTAACAATAATATAGTTGGATTTAAGTTGATATTTTTATTTTTTATTTGTTTCTCTTCTTTATTTAAAAATTAACCTTGTAATTCAATTCTTAGTTCGCGACTCATCCGTTTAACTTTCTTTAAAAAAAGTAGACACACCTTCTATTGAAAAAATGTTAAGGGGAAAAACTGATCCTCCGAAAGGTATGATAGAAAGTCAAGAGTAAAAAAAAAAACCTTTAAAAACCACCATTATACCTTGTAGGGAAAAAAGGGACCACTCTCCCTTCCATTTAGGGAAAAGGGCAAACTTTTTTTTTTAAGATGCATAAGGGAGAAAAAAGCTGCATACGTATAATATCTGAGGTTATCTTTCCTTTAGTCAAGCACGTGGTAGATAGGGGATACAGTCCCTTGCGTCAAAAGAAACCCCAGAAAAAATTCTTTTATACAAACGCGCTATTTCGCTGTCTTATTTGTAACTATGTACGTATTTGGTACAAGTATGTGAGTATATATATTCTTATATACTTGTATACACTTTCGACCCCTTCAATTTTTTTCAAAAAATGGAAAAAAGATAAAGCATTATCTTTTTTTCTTTGGATACAGAGACTGATGTCTTCATGACCTAGGACCATGATATCCTTACTAATGGAATATAGTGGTAAAGTTACTCTTCCCTCAAAAAAAGAATGGAAGAAGGGAGACTTCAGGAAGAAAAAAAACCTAAGACATATGAGAAAAGTTAGGGGAAGAACTCGTAAGTAAAAGCATTCTTTGGATAGCTTATACATCGTTATATTCATGTCTTTCCCTTTGCATTCTATGCCCCATCCATAATGCAAACATGCCACAGCCATGAAAACACATTCAGATAGATGCAATATGAAAGAAACATAATATTGATTTATTTTAGTATGATAATAATGACTGCATGAGTAAAAATTTATTGCATTGGAGAAGTGCCTTTTCTGAAGTTATCTGATAAGAAAAGTTTTAATATGTATCCAGATTTGTGTGTAAAATATTTTGCAAATTAGTGTGGCATATAGCTTCCTCGCATTCAATCACGTTCTTTATTATGCTTTTACAACCTATGATTCGCTAATATATTCAATCGTTATCCCTTTCTTTTTTAAATCTGTCCAGTTTCTGTTTTTTTACTCATATTAAAGCATCAATTTAGCTATATTTAATGTGGAAGGGTGGTTGAAATTAATTTGGTGGCTATCTGCGAGCTCTTCACAATCCATCCAAATTTCATAAAAATCAGATAAGTACTGGTAAACTAAATGTTTGTTTGTGTGCATGTGGAAGAAAAACAAATGGGCGCACAAAGTTGCAACTCATTTGGGACCAACAAGTGTCCCAACAAGAGTAGAATTTAAGTTATGTTGGTTCGCAGAAATTGCGAACAAATAGAACGGCAGATACGAGACAAAAAATGATCCATTGTGTCTGAAACGTATTTCTACCTCAGAACTTTATAAATCGGAAATGTTTTTTTAAAAAAAATCGTTGTTTAGATTCGTCACATAGCTTCTGTGCTACCTTTGGTTAGCTTGGGAGTAAAAAATGTTTATCTTTTGATGCATCGATATTGTCTATTCATAAATGTTCTGTTAAATCGAATCATTTGTCAGTATAAAAGTTAATGTCACCATTCAACTAATCGTTTATGAGATGATAATGATAGAAATTAATTTCACCTTCACCCTTTGCAGGGGGATTTAACGGAATTGTGATTTTTTTGTTTCTACTCTATCTATAAAAAGTAATTTAGAATCGAGTTGTGGCTGACAATGTACGGGCGAGAATTCCCGTGAGTGTAGGGTAAAGGAAGGGAGGAATCGATCGGTTTTGTCGGGTAGTGATTTTTAACTTAAGAGGAAGCTTGGGTGTTCCCCAAGGGACTCGATTCACTCCCCTAGTCTATTTTGTATATAAACTATTAATTCAGTAATACATTATCGAGGGAAGAGTCTGTGGGTTTTCTACTCCAGTTGTATTTTTAGTCTGAAATCTTTACATTTAATACTTAAATTACGTTTAAAATGGAGGGCTCTTTGAAATACGTATAAAGTGTGCGAGAAGTTGATAGGCTTATAGTAAAAACCTTTACCAGAAGGCGTATCCTTTTTCCTCCCTATACGAACTATATACATTCATCCCTTTTGTAGTAAATGAGGGTTGATACTGAATTGAAAATTGGGGTGCGCGCAATCTGTGGCTTCCATACCCCAATTTACTCCTCCGGATAAAAGGCCCAGACAATTAAAGGCTTTTAGTATTAAAAGTCTTGTTGCTAGAATGAGATGGTAACTTGTCATCTTGTTTCTCATTTCGAACTATTGTAACACATTTCGATGATATATTATCTTTCGCTTCAAGCTTCATTAAATTTCTCACGAGAAAGGAGAAGTCGGAATGTGCAACTGAACAATTAAATTGGCGTTTAGCTATAAATCAGTTATTAAATAGTGAATAGTTCAAAGTATTGCGTATCTTTTATCGTGTATCTGTTACAATGAATTTTTAGGGTGTAAGATTTTTATATTGAAAACTATCCTTGTTTTTATTTTCTCATATACGTAACTTAAACTGTATAACTTTATCAAAGTTGTGATCACGCCTGATACTGTATAACTTTATTCAAGTTTTGACCGCGCCTGGTGCTCTATGACTTAATCACAGTTGTGATCACGCCTGATGCTGTATAACTTTATTCAACTTGTGACCGCGCCTGATGCTGCATAACTTTATTTAAGTTGTGATCACGCCTGATGCTGTATAGTTTTATCCAAGCTGTGGCTACGCCTGATGTTGTATAACTTTATATCCAAGTTGTGACAACGCAATTGCCCCCTATTTGTAAGAACTATGAGACCCCAAGACAAAATATTCTGCAAACATCTTAATTTAAGATTTTAATGGACACTGAGTCCAACTATTGGTTTGCGGTTTTTTGAGTCTAAACTTGTCGCTGCATTGCTGCAGCGAAATCATGAGTCCAACAAAATTCTTTACAGAAATCTCTATATTTAACCTTTTTTAACAATATATACGCTCTTTTTGATTCTTAAAAGATTCCTTAAAAAGATTCCGTACGATTCCGTAAAAATATAATTTAGACTCACAGAAACGTCAAAAATTAAACAAACATAATGCAAAGCAAAAAACAAAACAAAAAATTAAATAACTNATAAAATGGTTTGTAAACATATATCGAATGTTTGAAACATGTAGTGAAAACATACTAAATATTGTATAGATTAAACTGATGAAGACATATAATCAATAACTGATTTTCTGGTGAAATCACGAAGGGGTTAAAGTAGGTCGTTCCGCTTCCACTTCTGGAAGCATCTTCAGGGGTGTGGTTCATCATGATGTGTTAAAGACATATGGAATTAAAACAGAAATGAAATTACACTGATCGAGAACATGTCTTACGTGGAATTGATTTAATTATACATAGAAATAACATATATTATTGTATTTCCACGTAAATTGGAACTGGTTTATTAAACAAATCAGCCAGTTAATTTACTTGATTTACTCACCCCAAAGTTCAGTTCCGATGAACTCCTTTTAGACGCTCTGATATTTGAACTATATTAATTTCAACTCCTCTTAAACAATAAATAAAGTATTTATACTTTTATCGAAAACATAAGGACTAAGTAGTGATAGCGAGTTAAAGGTAGCAACTACATATTTTTATCTCAAGTCTAGTGGCAAAGTGAGTAGTTCATTTACTTAGCCAATGGTTGAAGAATGTGTCTAATTCGTAGGTAGGCATTGATTGAGTAGGCAGACGGTTATCGGTGACCCTTTATGTCTTAAAAATGTGACCCCTTCAATAATTTGAAAAAAAAAAATCTTAAAAATCTTTCCAATTATCGTTCTATATTATTAAAACAATTTTGTAAATAAAAAAGACCAGTGACTGAAAGAGTAGAATATCAAGTAAACGGTGTGTGAAATAAGAGTAGATAAACTTTAAGCTAGAAAAGGATAGGGAAATAGAGGGTAATTGGGGGTTTACTTCCCGCTTCTTGTTGTTTGTTTTCTGTATAAAAAAGTATTAGTTTATGTATTACAAATTATTTCATGACGTAGTTGGATGTTTAGTAGTAGTCTAGGTAGCAAGTGTGTTTATCATGCAGGAGGTTCATGAGTTCGAATACGTTTGACTTCAGTTAAATTTTTATAAAAGCAAACCATAACTTTGGTCATTTTCATCATTTTTGGATTTAAAGTTAGTACCACTATGTAAATTGAGAGCTCCAATGATTTCGTCGGACTTTCTTTGACCTCTTAGTCCAGGAGGTGACGTGCAAAAAGTGTCTGACTAACATCAAGCTAGGATTTTGTGTATAAGTAAATTTTTTGGTGCCTTTAAAGAATATATGGGTGACTAAGTTCGTCTACGGGACATAGGTTAGCAACAGGCATTTGAAAAAAGTTAGTAGACCAAATACCAAGTTGATGGTATTTTGTCAATAAGTTAGTTAGTCAAATATTACTCCAAACCAAAAAGGTCACACACTACCATCAACTTGATTTTTTGCCTACTAACTAAGTTCGTGCTCATAGAGGATCATGAAAATCGCATTGTCCACCATAAAGGGCGGGACATGGCTCCTCTCCACCGGTTTGTATTTTTCAAATGCCTATTGCCAAGCTATGTCCCATAGATGTATTTAGCCGACCACATATTCTTAAAAAGCCCTAAAAGATGTACTTATACTATACACAAAAGTCTAGGTTGATGTTAGTCGGACGCTTTGTTCATCGTTATCTCCTCGACTGTCTTCTTTTAGAAGCCAATTTTTATTCTTTGTTTGACGGATACGGATATGTTCCTATAACTTTATTCTTCTCTCAAGCATCCCTTGCTATAAACAACTGAGATCTTATCCGAAAATATGAACTTTATAGCTCCAAAGCGATCTCCTTCTCCATGACAACTCCCTATGACAAGATGTGGCTACCATTTTTCAGATCGTACAAGAGGAAAATAGCTGTGGAAAATGGACCTATTGACTCCATTAGTCTTCATTGCTCCATATAGCCTACTCCAAATAACCATTTATAGCTATTTCATATATCTTACCCCCCTATATCCTATAACCTTTCTTATATAAATCGTATAAAATTCTTATCTCAGTTTAACCTTCTTTATAAGTCGGCTATCTTTCATTCTTATAAGTACTATATCCTTCATTGGCAAAAACGTTTTTGGTGACGTATGTTTTCCAGTAAATATCTAACAATATTGCGTCTACAAACATATAACTACTTCAAACCGCAATAAAGATTGAAGGCCACTTCTTTAGATTGATACTCCCCTTAAAAAAACCAGAGGTGAGTTACAATCTAAAAAAGGTGCACGGAATGGTCTTCTTTAGACTGTTACTCCCTTAATAAAAAGATAAGTGTGAGATTCATTTGTCCCAAAGTCCCAAAGTATATTTGACTAAACATCCCCTTGCCTTAATAGTTATTTAGTCCGTCATTTACATTAAAAAAAAACACAGAGGAGTAACAATCTAAAGAGGTCCCGAATGAAATTTTGTCTTTTCAGTCTTCTTCATCGTGTTTTATACCTTATTGTTATGATTTGATTAATAATAGGAACTTTTTAACCAAAAACGATTCTTTCCATTACTCCTATTTCTCCCCACCACTCTCCCCCAAAATTAAAAAAAAAAATTGATTAATTAATTTTGATTAATTGAACTGATTAATTTTTTTTCTTTTGTTTTAGGTGAGTTCCTGAATATTTAAACTGATACAATTAGTTCTTCTGAGATTTATATGTTTCACTTTAATTAAGGTAATTTTATTTTTATTATTCTATAATTTTTATTTTAAATGGTGAAATGATACTGTAAACTAATTAATAAGTTTACGTTTTTTTAAAATAATTTTGCTATATTTTTATTTATTTATGCCTTAGACTGACCAATATTCAGTATTTATATACGTATTCACACGTACACATATTATATATATGTATATATATATTTGTGTACTAGGGTATTTATTAATTAATGGAATTAAAGACTGTCAGATGTCTCAAGATTAGTATAATGGATGGGTGTACATGTACATTTAATCACGATATTTCATGTGAGTTAGGCGTAATATATATGATTTTGTATTAGGTATAAGTGTATGTATAAATGCATAGAAATACACTGTATGTATTGCACGGAAGTTGGGAAAATGGATTTACACGTTATAGAGTCCCTTGAGTCCAAAAATCTTTCTTTCTTTAAAAAAAAAAAAGTCCATATNCAGTCCGGAGTCAAGTGTCTAGCCAATGAAAAATGGTTGTTTTTAGCTCCAAGGGTTAAATTTTAGGCTGCAATAGGAGCCCTTTTACTTTAAAGTAAGTATATTATAAGGATGAAATATTATGATGAAATCATACATATAGACTAATTTTTGCTCAACATTTTGAGAAGCCAAAACTCGAGGTCTCAAAGAAACGTTAATTTTTTCCTGCCTTCGAAAACGTAAACCCCTGTATTTTGTAAGTAGAAATTTTCTTATTGATGGTGGATGAGGTGGGGAAATGGAAACAGTAGGACACTAATTCGTATTTGATACGTTTCGGTTTGTTTTTTTAAAATCATCTTCAGTCGTAATGCATTTACAAATTTTACTGTTTGTTTGTTCTAGTAAATAAATCAATATACAGTGTGTCCCGGATATACTTTGATATATTGCATTATTTTTCCATTTTTTTAAATTGTAGATGTTAAAAAATTCGTGAGGAAAAGTTATTGCAAAATTGATAAATTATGCAAGTGCAAAAAAATTTAGTTTACTTTCATTCCTCTGTTAATAAATTTAAATATTTATTATAAGAAATAAGAATAATATTATTTATAATAGTGGTATTTTCGAAATTTGAAACTTATTTTATGGCACAGAACACACCACTAAATTATTATTCTTTACAATTTTTAACAGCAAAATAGGCAAACTATGGAGTGGTAATGCAATATATCCAAGTAGGCGGAGCGTTTTAAAATGTTGTATTCTTATTGAGTTACACTGTATGTATTGCACGGAAGTTGGGAAAATGGATTTACACGTTATAGAGTCCCTTGAGTCCAAAAATCTTTCTTTTTTTAAAAAAAAAAAATGTCCATATATCGTCTATTCAGGCTCGTGGATCCTAAATGACTTCTCTGAGCCATATTCAGAACATTAATATTCTGAGGTGAAATCAAGAAGTGAATTTTAGCTCTAAATTAGGAGACTTAAAAAAAATAATAAATAAATAAATAAAAAAATAAGGGTAGATTAAACTTCATTATTTTCTTATTCATAATTTTTATCATATTTAAAATTCGTAATTTAATCTTTTTTCAACCTCTTCTAAAATTAGAGTTTTTCTCGTTCTCATAGATTTTTCTTTCTTTTTTTTTTAAAGCGAATCTTATTTCATCTTTTGAATCCTCTTTTAAACTTTTTATTTATCTTAACTGAAATAATAAGGAAGGGTTAAAGAAATATAAACTGCTTTTTTTTTGAGAATTAAATTTCCTCCCCCTTTTTTTTTTTT